>QANT01002935.1:0-49837 GCA_003254885.1 Purshia tridentata
GTTGGTTATGGCTATTCATTGATTTTGATTTGGGTATTGATAAATTTTTCTCCTGCACTTGCTCCATTGAGATCTGATTATGGGTCCTTCCCATGATATCATTTTGATTTAATTTTGGTTTTACAGTAATAATATGGTGATTGTTACTACCCAACAGTAACAATCACATTGCCTACAAATGGAGAAAAAAAAAACCTGCTTTTATACTATTTTTGATGTGTTTATCCAAAAAAAATGTAAAATATGCTTTATTTTGGAGTTTTTTTTACAAAGTAAGAATTGTTATTATTTAACAGTAACAATTTTCAAAAAGTACTGTAGCGCTACAATAACGTTGCTACAGTACGCCGTTACTGTAGCACCTAATTTTTTTAAAAATGGGCCGGCAGGGTTATATCTTTCTGTATTTAGGCTTAATAAACTATAGAAGTGTCCAAATGGACTTATCAACCAATATCCCTTAATCAAAATAATAATAATAATAAAGTTATTCATTACATTTATCTAAAATTACAAGATCTTTACTGCTATTTCCTTGTTTTAATTCTCTATATATTTATATGTAAGGATTTATTTAAAAACTGTAATCAGGTAGCACACCTATTAATCGTCTGTAAAATTGGATATAAATGCTATCTAGTATACATTTAACTGAAAAAAATGACATTTTGCATTTTGAATATATAAGTTTAAAGTGAGAAATCTGAAATTTCTTATTACCATTATGGAATCAAATAGTAAAAGAAAACATAATTTCAAAAAAAAGACTTTTTATATTTTTTAATCATGAATTTAAAAAAAATTTACGAATTTGATCTAAAAAAGTGGCCTAATTAATTGGCTATACAACCCTTTTTTTTGTAACAGGCCATACAACCCTTTAAGTAATAAAGGCCCAATCTCTGAAGTGGGTTCAATAATCAATTACAGTCTACCAAGATTCCGTACATTTTCCGACTCCGACTCCCAACCGAGGTTCGGTTCCAGGAAGCGCAGCTGATCAGTGCACAGCTCCAGGCGAGCCATAAGCCCGGCGTTTGGTTGTAGGCAAATTCATAATCCCAACATGGATAACATATCCCACGACCAGAGGGAACAAGCCTCACCAGAGACATCACCTTCTTCTTCTTCAACAGAACACAAAACTTGGATAGAGTAGCACAGCAAACCCAACACAATCTCTACACATTTTCATAATTATATGCCATTTTTTACATCATCTTGAAAAAAATTCAGGGCCCAGGAGATGCTGAAGAAGAAACTAATAGCAGAAAATCAATTCACATGGAGAATAGCTACAGCTAATACTGTCATGGACAAAGAGGAGGTGTTGAAGTATGTGGGTGGGGTTGATATAAGCTATTCAAAGGAAGACCCATCAATGGCATGTGGGGTTCTTGTAGTTTTGGACCTCCATACTCTCCAAGTTGTCTATGAAGATTTCTCTCTTGTCACCCTTCATGTCCCTTATGTTCCTGGCTTTCTTGCCTTCAGAGAGGTCCATTTCTTTTCTTCTGCTTATCTATTCATGTTTCTGCAATATTTTTTTTGCAGGACCTGAAAAAGTAAGAGACAAGTATTTGTGTTGTGTAATTGTATGCCAATAATTTGAACACATAATTTAATGCCACTTTCTACATGCCAAATGTTGTGTATGGTATAAATGATTAACTGTTTGATGTATTTGATTGTTCTATGTTGATATAGGCCCCAGTGCTTCTTGAGCTTTTGGAGAAAATAAAAACCAATGCCAATCCTTTCTACCCACAGGTGATCTACTTTGCATTGCTTCCTACTTCCTACTACATGAATTGGTTTCAATGTTAGGAATTTGAACTGCTTAAGGTTAATTGAGAATTGCTTAAACTTTAGTAAGCTTTAACATGATTTTGGCTTTTCATATTTACATATAAATATATAAATTTTTCTTAAATTTAACTTACGAAGGGTATATTATGCCAAAGTTGGTACCTTACAAACTATTATATGTATTTTGGAATTTTCTACTATCCATTAGTTTACGACTCTGGTAACTGACAATTAGTATTTTTAATGTTAACAGCTGGTAATGGTGGACGGAAATGGAATTCTTCATCCACGAGGCAAGTTCTTTGACACAGATCCCGGTGCAATATATATGCTTGCCCTTTGTAAATGAAGCTCATATACAGCTTTTTCTTATTTATTTGCTTTTACTTTTAGTTATGATTTGAGGTCTGATTGGACTGAAGGTCGGGAGTTGCTGAAAATATGGTTTGGTTAACTTTTGGGACTAACGAATCTTTTGCTCACCTCAAAACTGGAAGACTTCTATACTCGAGAGATCATTTTGTAACCTGTTTGTTCAATTTGCATTGATATTTAGAATTCTGTCGTTAACTTGAGTTGTGAATTTGTGATTGATTAAAGGAAATTAGCTTTCTTACTCAACTGGATAATATTTGGAAAAAGATGGGGCTTCTTTTGTAGGTTTTGGCTTGGCTTGTCATCTTGGCATTCTGGCAAATCTACCTACTATTGGGATTGGAAAAAATGTAAATACTGACAGCATGCATGCATCCATCAACCTTCATGATTTGGCTTTCTCTGTTCGTCTGACTTTTAGAAATTTATCTTGATATGTATTCAAGACATGACAAAGCACCATATTTCAGCTTCATCATGTGGATGGTCTAACGCTATCTGGTGTGAAGCAACTTCTTAAAGCCAAAGAAGACTCTGTTGATTCTGCTGAAGATTTTATTACTTTGACAGGATGCTCTGGGCGTATATGGGGAGCTGTAAGAATTTTTCTAAGTTCCATTTCTCCTTTCAAAACTGTTTAAATCTTTGAAACCTCAATGTGGAATGGTTTTTAAAGGAATCTTTAAAAGGTCGGCGTGTAATATAAGGAACATAGAGATTCATACAACTTAGGCTACTCTGAGGTTATTATGATTTTAGTTTCCATTAAAGGAGGTTTAAATTAACTATTTTGAACACACTTTAGAACTTGCAGCGAGACAATTATAAGTTTATTATCCACTTTTGATGAGATTATGTGTCCATGATTGTTAGGATCAACTACATTGAAACTGCATTCCGTTTCTGTTTCCCAGGCAGCGAGATCTACAGGTGGGTCATTGAAGCCTATATTTATTTCAATCGGTCACCGCATATCACTTGATACTGCCATCAGAATTGTGAAAATGACTAGCAAGTATCGTGTCCCAGAGCCTATCCGGCAGGTGAAAACTGGAAACCAGAACTGTTAAAATGCTTTGTCTTCATATTCACTATGGCCCTTACTTAGTAATATATTGGACCTATTATTGAACCCACTTGTAGAAACTAGGTATGGATATCATGGCCTTTTCTATTCAGAATGTTTGCTACAATGTTTTGGTGGTAATCTAGCCTATGTTGACATCTCTCGAGATAGAACCACTGAGTATTACTCTTTTATTTCTTTAGTTAATATAATGTATAATGTTGGAGGGATTATATTTAAGCTCCATTTTTTCATTTTGATATTGGTACAGGCTGATATAAGATCTAGAGAATATATTCGGAAGCATCAAACAAGAATGTCTAAATGATTCAATTTAAGAATCAGGTAGGTTCACCATTTTTGACCCTTTTTCTATGATGCATACATAAGATGGTTGAATTAACAAAGCTACAAAGGACTAAATGCCAGAGAATCATGGACTAGGCATTTCCAACATACAATTTGTAATTTAAATTGTAATAAAGTTGGTGTTGCTTTATCTTATTTGAAAAACTGCAATTTTTAACAAGGAAAATTGTGTGATTTTAGGGGCTGCAATATTTTTGCTACCCTAGCATATGCAATGTTAGGA
The DNA here is from genome assembly GCA_003254885.1 of Purshia tridentata. NCBI lineage: Eukaryota > Viridiplantae > Streptophyta > Magnoliopsida > Rosales > Rosaceae > Purshia > Purshia tridentata. Next base: position 3,843 of record QANT01002935.1, read on the forward strand.
TGCGCATCGGGCCCCATTTTAGTGGCTCGTCTCAGCCCCAAAAACTCGGTGTCGGCCCCAATTTCACCAACAAGCTTTCCAAGAGATGCAGCTGTGCCATCCATGCTTGAAGAAGTTCGGATCATGATCCCATTTTCATTCTCCACCTGAACTGGTCTTTGTTGTTACAACTGAATGATTTGGGAACTCACAGGCGCTCTCCAATTGATTGTTATCTGATGGGTAACTGTCAAGTGCATAGAAGTGTTTCCACCACATGAAGCCCCATTTGACTGGTGCAATGAACACTGGGACATGGAGGGTGAAAATAGATACAAGTCTTCGTAGAGATGGAAGTCCAAAACTAGAGTCCCACATGCTAGTGATGGGTTTCATACTTAAACACCTCCTTTTGTCTATGGACCTTCCTGTGCTTGCGGTTGTTGGTGCAGCTATTCTCCATATGAAATCATCTTCTACAATTAATTTTTACTTCAGCATATTTTGAGCACTGGAATTTTTATGATGATGTTAAAATTGACTTATACTGAGGATATATAAAACCTATGATATTTTATTCTGCCTACTCTATTCAATCAATTCGTTGATTCCATTCCACCCATTGTGGGTCTTCACTATAAGCAAACAAAACGTGTATTCTATTACAAGTGAAAAAAATGGTCCTATTTTTAATTTTTTATAATGATTGAACATCGCATCAATTTGTAATACATAGATGGATCCTCTGCATATTTTTATTCAACTTCTAATCTTGACCCTATATTATAAATTTAAAGGTGTGTGAGAAAAAAGTGGAAATACATGGATTTATAACATTTTTATTTTTTTGTGTGGGGACTACTGGGGGGTCAAATTTATAGATACATAAACTTGTAATTATGTATTATAACACGTCTAGAACTGAAACAAGTAAACATAAGCTGATCAATTTGCAGTCCACTGCGAATATTTACTTGCCTGCATAAAGTCAACCTCCCAAGCCTAAACAACCCAAACTCTAATGGTTCAAAATCTTAAGCAGTGAATATATTATTTGAGGCCAATAATGTACAAAAAGCCCCAAATTTTACAGAACGGTAAGGAGGAACACAAACACAGACAGAATTAAACTAAAAGGTTTTTCCAGAGACTCAGCTCCGCCATACAGACTAGTTGAAGATGGTTGGATCATGATCCTAAATTTGCATTCTGTAGTTGATGGATCACTGGTAGTGACAGCTGAAAGGTTAGGAAACTTACAGGCAGTCTCCAGTTGATTTTGCACCTGATAGTAACTATTAAACGCATACGAAATGTTTCCACGAGCATCCAAATTTCCACATGAAGTCCCATATCCAAGACTGGTGCAATCAGCTTTTGCACAAGCATAGCTCACACTTAATACCACTTGGGGATCATCAAGACTTGCTGATGGCGACATAACACACCATTTCTTAGCCAGATATTGCACACCACTTGCTCCTACTAAACCATTTGAGCTGGTAGTGCCTAGACTAAGTTGGTATTTGGGTGTTCCATCAAAGTAAAACAGCCCCCAATGGCGTTCGAAGTTACCTGGCTGAATGCTCTTGGCATCTTCATCAACAAAGCTAAATAAGTAGGCATCCACAGGGCCAGGTCTCATTGGGGTCCCTACATTGTTCTTGATCCGGGTCATAAAGCCTTGGTTGAACCGTTGAGCATACTGCAAATTTGCATTTCGGTCTCCATCAGTAGGCCAACCGATCTCTCCAACCATTATGGACAAGTTTCCAAATCCATTTTTCTGCAAGGCCCATACAAGGGTATCATGGTTTGCATCAAATACATTGTCATAGATTTTCCCATTGTCATTCATGGGAGTTGAGTATCCACCGAAAAAGGCATAGTCAAGAGGGAAATTAGGATCATTGTAGAGGCTTATGAAGGGATATATATTGACAGTGAATGCAGAACCACTGTCGCTCAAGAACTTGACAATTTCCACCATGAGATCCTTAGTGTCTGCCCGGAAGTCACCTTCAGAAGGCATACCTGATGCGGGGCTTTCATAGACATCGGCGTTCAGGGGAATAGTGACCTTAACCTGATTGCTCAAACCAGCTTTTATAAGAGCTGACTGGACATTCTGAAGAGCCGGAAATGTTGTTTGAGTAAAGCTTCCATTGTATGTTGACAAGAATGGTTCATTTCCCACTGCAGCAAACCTTCCACAGAATGTATGAATAGGTAAGTTTCAAGAGATAAAAGACTTAGACATAAATTGCGAATTTAGTTAGAACAGGAAAAGCTTATATAAATAAAATAAGTACTCAAGACTGGTTCACCTCCCACCTTTCGAAACAGTTTTACCTTATCAAAAAATTCTGAAAATATCTGCTACTGTTATTCTTGAATTCTTTCAGTACAAGATAGCTAATATATTATGGCTAGAATACATTACAATCTAACATTAAAGAAAGAGGGTTTTTATTTTTTATTTCTACTTGACTATATGAACAGGTCAGAAATATATCATGCTGCAGGCATTGCTTTTCAAAAGTCATGAACAGTACTTCCTTAGCCGCAGCTTGATATACTTCATTAGATGGATATGGCTGTCTACTTAATAATTTCTACCATGAGGGTTTTTATTTTTATTTCTACTTGACTATATTGACAGTGAAGACCTAATCAAAGCAGCTAAGGAAATGGTCCTAGATATTAAAGTACTATCAGCTGCAGACATAATTCTACAAAGCCATATCCATCTCATAATAAAAGTAATTTTCAAATAAATGTCACTAAGGATTGCTGAAGCAAACTTCAATGAAGGCAGAAGCATGAAGCATATCATCAGAAACATATACAGATATCTTAATTGAAACAGCAAGAAAATTGGAGGCGCAGGCTGTATAGCAGAATGTATGATTTTGTAGAGAGGCTCCAACTTCAACTAGCTATGCAAAGGGAGATATCAAATATTTAAAATGAAGGAGGTCTTGCGGATGTTCAATGCGAAATTCATAAAGAAATGAGTTACAACCAGAGAGTGGTGACTCAAGCATTGCAGAATATTCCTCTAGTGAACACAAGTCCTACTTTTATACTGTTGCTGACGACACTGAAGAGCGTTATCTATGAAAAAGGTTGATGAGGTTCCAAGACAAGTTTGTTTGCTAAAATGGGATACAGATTGACATTGAGATGCAAATAAACTGAACCATATGACCACAAACTCTAAAAACATTTCCAACTCCAACACCAAGGACAAATCAGACAAGGTTCTAGCTACAGATGATGATGACTAATGAACAAGGTTGTAGCCTCTCCAGACCATCTTTTAATCTAGAAGAATGAATTGCATAGCAGCTGAAGATTTTAAACCAAAATGAATTGCATAGCAGCTGAAGATTTTAAACCACCAACTTTCCTAGAAGCAGTTTTGGCATACACTGGTCAGAGTACAGTTCATTAGTCATAGCCTCTCCAGACCATCTTTAAATCAAGAAGAATGAATTGCATAGCAGCTGAAGATTTTGAACCACCAACTTTCCTAGAAGCAGTTTTAGCATACACTGGTCAGAGTATACAAATTAGTGAAATCCGCTCTCTCTCTCTCGCTCTCTCTCACTCACTCACTCACTCACACACACACACATATTTCCCTAATGATTGTTCACACAGAGGTGAAAACCAAGGAAAACATATAATAAATAAACACAAACTAAGGTTCATGCTTTTCATTGTTCTCTTCTCTTAGATCAATTATAAGCGTAGCTGCACAGTTTCTATGTGATTCCATTTGAAACAACCAATTTAAATCATATGTCTGAATAAACATTAAATCTACAAATATGTACAGATGTAAGGGGGGGGAGAGAGAGAGAGAGAGAGAGAGAGAGAGCTTACTTAATATCTACACCAGTGGAGACATGTGACGAGACATTCTTGGAAACCCAATCCTCAGCTGCTTTCATACTATTAGCCAAAGAATAGAGCATTTCATTGGGAATACCTACCATGACCTGAATCCCAGACTTGCTCAGAGCTTTCAATATCCCCGAATCGGCATCGAAAAGCTTAACCTTTTGAATACCGTTGTCCTTCAGCATCTTCACCACCGTTGCCGGTTCGAGAGGGTGTGTGTCCTGTGTTCCCCAGTTGACTCCAATTCCAATCACTAAACCCACCAGCACATTGAAGAACAACAAGGCAACAGTAAAGCCTCTAAAGCCCACACCTTTCAATAACCCCATCAAACCCTTTAGCCAAAAACTTGCACAGAGTTTTTGTTGGTGCTTGAATGAGTGCTAAACTATATGGGGTTTGAGTTAAAAATCGATTTTGAAGCAAAAGGGGTGGCTTTAACAGATGGGTTTGAAGCTACAGTTGGCTTTTTCAGCAACTGAAGGTAGAAAATCCGGACCCAGTTCTGAACTGGATAGTATAAAAATTCTAACTAGCCAGGAGAGTTCAAAACATGGGAATTATTGATTGAATAAAAAAACTGCTAAAAATAAAAAGGAATCTGGGAAACAAAATAAAACTTAAACTAAACAGAAAAAACAGCAAAGCAAAACAGAGTTGGGGAGCTGAAGGAAGAATGTCAAAGACTCTGCGCCAAAACAGATGCACAAATCAAAGCACAAAGGGTCGGACCCAGAAGACAAATTATTGCTAAACAGTGAAAGACTGGGATTTACAAGTTGATTACACAGACCCAATTAAGCAAAAGCTTCATAACCAAACTTGTGAAAAAAGAGAGAGAACCAAGAATGATTGATAGTAAGTGGATGATCAATTTGGTTTTGGCATAAAAGTACTAGAACACTTTGTACAAAATGCACAGTAATTTATTGATGGTTTCTGTGAGTGCTATGTATATAATATGCAAGATGCAAGTTTTACAACACGACAGGGTTTGCCCTCTTCCAAGGAGGAAATAATGAAGAAAGAGAACGAATATGAATGTCACCTTTGTTCGATAAGTACTGAACTCTTTTTAAAAAGAAAGTGAATTCTGACTTACATAATGATGAGAATATTTAAAAGAAGCGTCTTGAACAGTTGAACCCATACCTTGGGCCTCTAACTTCATGCGTGACTAGTGTTACAGTAATGCAGATGCAAACATTCGGTTCGGGGTAGTTACCTTGTCTTAAGTCTAATGCCTGCTGAAATCACTGTCTGTCTTTTTATTCATTTGATGAGTAAGTCGAGCTCAGCATAGTGGCTGTCGGTATAGCTAGTTAGTAGTAGTTACTAGTTAGTTACCCATCTAAACTAGGACGAAAATATTGAATTTTTCAATAGTATATATTAAGATAGAATACATAGACGATGCATGTAAAAATGATGTCGGTCTTAAAAAGAGAATGTTGTTGCTTGCTTGCTATATATCCGTGTCACCTTCCACTCTCCTTGTTCTACCGCCCTTGTTTGCTCACTATATAGGAGTCTTTATAGTAGAAAGAGATAAAATGGAAAGATGAAATATACAAATTGAAGTGATAAGTAATGTTCATATATAGTTGCCATTTTTTTCAAAATATGAACTCTTTCTTTAAGCAGTACAAGCTTTGGTATATCTAATCATCTTTGTAATATCATTGAAAACCATCACCCCTACATGGGGAAAAATTTAACATGAACAAATAATACTGTTCTTTAGATTGGTATGAAGAAAGTCAGAAAGGGGAAGAAGGTTCAACTCTAAGCTTGGGTGGAGCATAGTGAAACTACAAGCTCCCTAGAGGCTACAACCAACACCAATAGCGGACACACGTTATTGGAAATTGGCCCATTGGACATATTTCCATTAAACTTTCATAGCTTCCTCAATAAATGCTATTAAATCTGTAAAATTGTTTAATGAAATATCTAAAAAGAAGTTTTTCATTACATTCTTATATATACAAATTATTACTTGAGACTTAATGTATAAAAATAGATATGTATTTTATTGTCTTTATCTCACTTATTACATAACTGAACACGTGATGATAAATACATAGTATATACACACCCAAGTTTTTTCTTGAGCTCCATCACATTGTTGAATTATTGGACACAAGTAAACACAAGCCTTTAAGAAAAAAATAAAAAAAAATGAATGGACCCTCGTACCAAATGAGACTTTACGAGTGTTTACACTCAGACCACACGATGATCTACTAAAGCCCCCACCCACATCCACCGCCATTGTTAAATGCTAAACTATATATGGAAAACAAGTAAACCCCGGGCATGGCCAACGTTACTTTACCTTTTGAATAAGTAAAAGGAGTGTGGAGTTTATCATTGTAAGCACCACCAAACATGAGACGATATGGTTCGACCAACATTGGATTTAGGCACTTAAACTTTGCCAATAATGGGATTATAATTTGTGCTGCTTTTAGGATGCGCCATGCCACGTTCCAAGCTAGTGACCCTACCCTTTATCTTCTTTGTTCTTGATGTCGGTGTGCAAGTAACGTCGCCATCTAATTGAAGGTGCTTTATTTTTCTTTCGTTTTTTATTTACAATAAATTAGAATTTGATTAGATTGATTCTTTTTCAATCCATCCCGATTTCCAACTAAAATATACTTTAATTCGAAGGGTTTATTTAGAGACTGAAAAACCGACATCAATGTGTCGGTGTCGCCACTTTTTGTTGATGTAAACTATTGAGAAAAATTGGTCTATTATCTTAAAATAAGTAAGACTGACTTTGATGGAAAAATGAGTTTAGAATTAAAATAAGTTTGGATTCAATTAATGTGAATGAAGATGCATCTTGTAGCCGAGCACCTTTTCAATGCTCGATGGTGGTCAGCCAATGCTACGGAGATGTGTGCTATTCTTGAAGGCTTGAAGCTGGCCAAGATGCTTGGAGTTCGTCACTGTATTATATATGTTCTTTCACTGGCATGGAGAATCTACATGCAGCAAGGCCTCTTCTTTATTGCCTTGTTTTTTCTTACTGATATTTCCTTTCGTTTTCAACTTAGAACTTGTACTAATGTGTCACATCAGATTGCCCAATTTTCTTTAAGCTTTGATGATGTTGTTTTCTGGAGGGAGGACTTTCAATTCGTTTTATGTGAAAAAGAAACAAATAAATATATTCCACGCTTAAAATTGGTATGCACTACGAGTCTGTAACTGGCTTGGAGGAAACATTATACATTTATAAAATAATTTATATATACACACGGTGAAAAGTAATTAATTACCTTAAATATAAAGTGGTTAAGTGAATTGAAGTTAGCGTAGTTGATCGAAAAAAAAAACTTTCGAATTTGAATTCTTTCCCTCTCCCTTCTACGTAATAAAAAAAATACAAAGTAGTTAAAATGACATAATATTTGCTTAACATTCAAATCTCATTATTTGTCAATAACTATTTAATCTAGTACATGATATCCAATTTTTTATTTATAAAAAAATCATAAATTAAAACGCATAAACAACACATATTGATTAAAAAACTCATTACCTGTTTCCCATAGAAAAAGATTCTATAGTAAAAAAAAAAACCAAATATATATATTAGTAATTTAGTGTTGAATAGCAGAGAACCCAAAAAGAAAAAGAAAAAAAGAGGCCTGCTAAATGCAGGTAATATGATAACGTGTCGTAAATGCGGGTGATATTTGTTCGTTTCTTAAATGGAAGAATAAGAATACTAGTAAATTATATTTAATATCTAAGATAACGTGCCGACTGAGATAGGGTGTTGGTGCTGTGTATAATACTTTGAATATCTGATTTGGTGTGAAATATTAATTATATAATTTTAAAATATAAATCTAGTAATAAGAAAATTAATTAGATAACAATTCTTTTTGTGCGTCACATTCACACTTTGTACTGGTACAGAATACAGAGGGTGAGTCAAGACCCCACACCAATTAGATTCTTATGGCCGACCTACAAATTAATGCGGCGGGGTACAAAGTTCCATTAAAATCGATTAAAGTCTTCGGATCAGTCCGAACAGAATTAAAGTCTCAATCCACGTGGATTGTGACTTATATTGGGCTAATTTTGATGTTGGGCTTTCAGCCACTCACATTTTTCGACCCCCCTTTTTCTTTGCCCACCCCCTTTAAATTATCATATAGTCCATTTTGTTAAGGTTAAATTATCATAGTCCATACGCCTTTTTATGTATATGGATTTATGTCATACTTGTGACTAGGCCCATAGCCCTTCCTTTGTGGTCTGCTCTTTTGGGCTTAGGCCCTCCCTAATATGCTAATACTAAAAGAATCAAATTAAAAAAAAATTTACAACCACATAATCAATCAAACCTAAAAGTTAATTGACACCACCATTATTACAATTTTAATGTATATAAAAATACACAAAAAATCTATCAAGTGGACATTCGTCTTTTTTATAAATTTATGATCATGACAAGTTTTTCTTTAATATCAAAATTAGAATTCCTTCAAATTAATCATAGGTTGCAAAAATATAGGTTACACTTATATTAGTGGACAATGCTAGAGAGGACTACTTGGAAGGTTTGGTCACCAAATCTGAACCTGAGAAAGGTAACACTTGCAGGCATATAGAAATAGTTGAACAAGGACAACAATCAGAGATAACAAAGATGGCTGTAAGATCATTTCTACTCTTGCCAATGTTTCCAACTACTTTTAATGTGATTGTATATATCTAAACTTGGATTTTGTAGTATGAAAAAGAATGTTTAAGATCTTTAAATAACAAATATGGAAATAATGGAACTACTTTTTCATATTTAATTAATCACTAATCAGATATAGAATCTTGTTGGAATTGAATAGAAAACATATTGACCTAAGAGATTGGATTGGACTATTCAAAAGTAACATATAATATGTGTTAAATAATAATAAATAGGAGCAAATGATCATTTTCGTTTTAATTGGTTGTTATTCCGATTTTGTCTTACTAAACCTACAATTAAAAATTTGGAATAAAATCTCGTCTAAATATAAATGAAGAAATCCTTTACTTTTTTCACGAGTGTAAATATACTACTTCGATGTCTCTTAACTCTCAAAGGGTAACATTGTACATAGTTTTCAATTTTAAATTTAGACTTGGTTGAAACAAAATGGATGAAACTGAAACAATTAAACAAACAACGTCAATAAATAATTTGCACATTTACCGGGCCAAAAAAAGAAAAGAATTTGCACATTTTTATAATAATTCCAAAATTAATTAGGTGGGTCCCAGGCGTAACATGGACCCCATTACGTCCAGATTCATCACGTAAGATTTTTATCTCGGTGTACAAAACTGTAATACCAACGGCACGACGTCGTTACGTAAGACGAAAACAACGCAACATAACGAACGCGCCAAACGATCAGTCTCGCTCCCTTTCTCTCTCTATCAGCTGGAGCCGGATAACGAGCAGAGATTCCAGGACTGTTGACTCGGTATTGAATCTCTCTAACATAATAAAGAAGCAAACACAAACCCTCCCCTATTTCAGTCTTTCTGTGCTCTGATTCTCACAGACGGAGAATCCGAAACACAAAGAGAAAGGGAAATTCATTCAAAACGATACCCTTTTTTGTTTCGTTCCCAATTCAATTCTCCGCCTCATTTCTCTCAGGTAATGTATCCGATACCCATTGATATATACTCAATTTTTGGCGCATGAGGATTTTTTTTTGTTTGGGATTTTGATTAGTAAGAACAGTGAGATATACATTTTGTTTAACTTGAAGTCAAATTGAGGTTTATTCTTACTGAATTTGATTTCAGTTTTCAGTTTGAAATTTTTTGTTTTCATTTCATCTCAGGGGATTGGTAATTTTCATTTGTGGCTATGGGTGTCACCGTGAAGCAGATGTCTTGGACAGTTGCCTTTTTTGGTCTACTGTCATTCATGTTCGGAGTTATTGCTGAAAACAAGAAGGTAATTCTAACAAACTCCATGTGTATTTGTGTATGATCATGTGGTTGCAAATTGTATTTGTTGGTGGACCATTTGTGATGCCTCCTTGAAGGCATTGAAGGGATTGATGGAATCTATGGTTGAGATTGGTGATTCTTGTATTGGAAGACTGATTAGTTTCATTGGAGTCCTTGGGTCTTTCCTGGGTTTTTCAGAGATTTGTTGTAATCAACAAGTTGGACTTTTTTTGTTGCAATTTTGAAACTTATGCATCATATTCTACAGTGAATTTGTATAGAGTTGAGCCTTGATAATCTACATTAGTCATTCTTGAGTGTTCCTTTGCTTCACGAATTTCAATATAGGCGCACATGTTTTCCAGAGTTGAACCTTGATTTACAAAAGTGTGTAATTCTGATTGACAGTCAATGATTTAGTTATCTGATTAATCCCAAAAACAGGAAGCAGTTCTTCAGAATAATTATCAGTGTGATAATTAGAGCAGAAGAATATACTATTTGTATATTAGCCTTTTTTTCAGTTACACATATTCTTGGCCACTAACTAGATTCTTTGTTTTCGCCTCTTGGCAGCCTGCATCTGGAACTCCAATCACAGGGAAGGATGTTGTTATCTGCAAATATCCTTCTGATCCATCAGTTGTCTTGGGATATCTGTCATTTGCATTTCTCCTTGTATCTACAGTGGTTGGCTTCTTGTCACTATTTTACCCTTATAAAGGGAAGTCCCTTCCACAGGGTGCTTTGTTCCGAAGCACTAGTTTCGTTGTATTCTTGAACATCTCTTTGTAAGTATGTTTTTCTGAGTAGCACTTGTGTGTGTGTATATAAGCATTTTGATCTTTGAACAGTTCAAGCATGATGATTGCATTATGATGCTGATGAATCATCATGTTTTTCATTTCTTAATATGCAAATGTTGATCCTAAAGCTATAATTCTTTAGTTCTTGATCTGTGAGTGTCATATTTTACCCTTATATTGTTTTTGGATAATTGGTGGGTAAAAGTGGATTATATATCTGTCCACTTTGCAGAAGACTAGTAGACTGAATAAAATTGGGTGTTTTGCAAGTACCCCCTTTATCAGTAACTAGGTGTCATCAACTTGATGAAAGGACTTGCAAGGACCCCTTGCATGGATTCCCTAGATGAAAGGTGACATGGAGGAAATGGTGATATTTGTTTGGAAAAAAAGTCCGGAGTTTTATGAGTAGTCATCCACTCCTGGGAAAGGGTTTGAAGAATGGGACCAATTATGTGGCATACAATGCATTAGGGCATCTATGTAGGAACATCGCCTCTATTAGAGCAGCTATTCAAGTTGGATATCATATCATATAATATTACTACAATGTATTGTTATAGCTCACCATTTTTATTCAGAGATTCTTAATCGTCAAATAGCCAATTGTGGCCATAAATTCCATCCTCTCTCTCTCTAATTGGGTTTCTTTGATGGTGGTGGCATTACACAGGCTTACAGCAGGACTAGCTGCAGCACTGTTGCTATGGACTACAATAACAGAGCAACTTCATTTGACACGGAACGTTCATCATAATCTTCAAACAGACTGCCCCACTGCTAAGACCGGTCTCCTTGGTGGAGGCGCTTTTGTATCCCTTGATTCATCCCTTTTTTGGTTGGTTGCCCTTATGCTAGCTGACAATGCCCGAGAGGACTACTTTGAGGAGGTTGAAAAGGATGGTAAGGGTGAATATGGACAGGTTTCTGCAGTTGATTTTGAAGGACATGTGACTGCAAAAGGAATTGCTTGAAGTGTGTTCCCTTCACAAGAAGGGATTGGATGTCTCTCTGTTTTCGTTTAGACTCTTCCATTTCATATCTATGCTCATAAGCTTGTGGGTCAAGCAACTTTATGCAGTAGAATGGAATGTAAATACTATTCAGGATCCTTTTGTAATTCTGTTTTGTTGTGGCTGTGGCTTGGGTAATAAGTAATATGAAGCATGCATATAAACTTTTTAACTTGGTCTCTTCATTATCGCGGAATACTGGTATTATTTAGCTTCTCAACATGCCTGATCTCAACTTTTTGTGCATAAACCTGGAAAGTTAAGGAAAATTTGGTTTATAATGCACATCTCTTATGGTGGTGCTCCAATGTCGACGAACTTTTCTTTACTTTTCAAATTATTTTAGGAGAGGGGATTTTTGAACTCTTAACCTGGGGTGTAAGAATAAATGTTCATAACCACTAAAATTATAAGTTCCCACACCTATGTTGACAAGGCATAGGAACTTAGAACCCAAATCTCTTTTTAACTTGCCAAGTTTTGTCCTCTGCATTAGTTTTGCTTGGCAATGGAGGCCAATTCCGCGCAGAGAAATAACAATAAATGAACAAAATAATAATAATAAACAAACCATGAGATATATACATAGGCTAGTTAAAATCAATTGGGCTTGGTTCTGAAGCTAGGCTTCAACCCGGGTTACTCACCAGGTTCTAATTACACAGCCCAAATCCAAATCTAACCATTAAACACTGGGTTAGATCCTGCTTCCCAAAACCCTAGACCTATTTAAAGACGGCGTTCGTTTCTTTCAGTTGACAGCAATCTAAACCCCTCCAAAACCCGCACTCTCACTCTCACTCTCACTCTAAAACCAGTTGTCCTAGAGAGAGAAAGTGAAGTTCGGAGTTGGAGCAAAAATGCCGCTCGGGGAGAGAGCAGGGGACAAGAGCGAATCTCGGTACTGCGGCATAGAGACGGAGTTCAACGATGACATGCCTCACGTCCTCGCCTTCAATCTCTCTCATGGCTCCTTCGATTTCGTCGTCGCTCCTCTGGTCCGTATTTGATTCCCTATTTCAATGATCAATGTTCCAAAGCATTAGTGTATAACGATTGTATGGTGGCCACTTAGCCAGTCACATATCGGCTTATCAGCTGTTTTGTGTGATTGGTCAGTAAGCTCACCTAAAACAATGCTGCGTTGGTGGCTGGTCCGGTGCAGCTGCTCGGCTATGCTGCTTCACTCTACGGCCGCCAACTACATTCATGCCAAATTCTACTCTAAATAATTCATTCCAAATTCTACTCTAAATAATGTGTAATATTTTTTTTACTGGTTCGTGTTTACCTGCAATTATTTGTGGGAACGCATTAAATTATATGCTTTTGTTTCCCTATTTCTTGTTTCATTTGCTTCTTCTTTGTATGTTTAAAATTGAATGATCAGTGTTCCAAAGCATTTGCTGACTAGCGCTTTTATATGGTGGCTAATTAGCCAGTCACATATCGGCTTAACAGCTGCTCTTTTGTGTGAATGGTCAGTAAACTCACCTATAACAATGCTGCGTTGGTGGCTGGTCCAGTGCAGCTGCTCGACTATGTGGCTTCACTCTACGGCCGCGAACAACATTCTTGTCCATTACTCTAAATAATTGGAAATGTCGCTAAATTAATGAATTTGTTTGAATATTTTATGCTACTTGTCTGTTTTGCGGATCATTGGTTGCTGTATGCTTCTCAATTATTTGTGAGTATGCATTGAATTATAATTTTTTTTTTCCTTGTAGTAGTTTGTGTTTTCATGTTTGCTCATGGTGGCTAATTAGCCAATCACATATGGCCAGAGATGGCTTCTGTTTGTGTGAATGGTCAGTAAGCTCACCTAAAGTAACGTTTTGTTGGTGGCCTTCAAACTAGTGAAGCATAACTCTGGTTTCAACTTTAGGCTATTAACTACATTGTTTAGTTTTTGATACCTTTTTAATTGTCTTATCCTTTAAAGTGCATTCAACATGTAGTACCGTAATATGGCTTCTTGAAGTTGGTTTGAGTTATCTGATTGCTCATTTGGTCTTGAATGCCTTCTCTATTAGATGGATGCATTACATGTTTGTGTGCTCACTGTGCTGTTAATTTTCTGACTTGTGTTCAGTATCTTGCTAATGCTTGCATCCCTAAGGTGTTTGTATGTGTATTTTTATTCTTTTTCCTCTGATGCACAATTTGGAAAAGGGGTTGTGATTCTTGTTTTGCCTCATAATGTAGATGAATCCTGAATACCGGCCAAGCTTAATGCAAAAAGACAGTGGAGGCTCTGATGTTCTGCCATTTGCTGGGTCAGACTTGGTTTTGAGCCCTGCCCAATGGAGCAGTCATGTTGTGGGTATGAACTTCTAGAGACTAATTTTTCATGTTACATTGTCTCCTTCGTGGGTTGATGGTTAAACTGTCTAAGTCTAGCTTTTGTGGTTACTTTCCTGTGGAATTTCTCTTATTTATTCTGAATGATTTCTTGGTTCTTGTAAGTTAATGTTTTCATCTATCTTATTTTTGTGCATCTAGTCTAAGATTTCAGTATTTAAGATTTTCTGTTTGTAACTTTGTAAGTAAATATATTTATGGTTATTTTTTACTAATAATTTTTCTGGATCAAAGCAAATTTGATGGGATTTAATAAGCTTATGTTATGTTTACTTTATAAACCATATTTTTTTTGTTGCATTGGAATACCTTGATTGCTCATAGTGGTTCGAATCTTTTCAGGAAAAATTAGCTCATGGATTGACTTGGATTCTGAAGATGAGATCCTCCGGGGAGATTCTGAAACTACCTTAAAGCAAGAGATAGCATGGGCTTCTCATTTGTCCCTGCAGGTGTGTTTTCATCATCATGCAAAATATTTGAATTTCTATCACAGGCCATGTTGAAAATTTCTTGTGTTATTTCCTATGCCAAATTGGAAAATTGGTTTCTGAATTTTGTTTTTGTTTTTCTGGCTTTTTATTGTCACATATTGCTTGGTGCAGGCATGCCTTCTTCCAGCTCCGAAGGGAAATATCTGTGCTAATTATGCTAGGTGTGTCAATCAGATATTGCAGGGTGTAAACAGTATGCAGGTGCCATTGTTGATCCAAATCACTTTGCTGATTTCCTCCTCTTGTGTATTCTACTATTTGAGCTAATTTTTTTTCTCATTTTTATTTATTTATTAAAGCTGTGGCTTCGGATTCCATTGGCCAAGACTGACAATGACACCGTGGGTGAAAAATCGGGTAATTTGGTGAGTAATGTCTCTTCTGATTATGCTTAGGTCTTGGGCACGATGATTAACATGCTGGAGGATAAACCTCATTTTCCTTTCATTTTTTCCCTTGCAGGATGATTCTTGGGAGATTTGGAATTCATTTCGTCAGCTATGTGAACATCACAGTCAATTGTCCATTGCCCTTGATGTTTTGTAAGTCTAAAAATGACATTTCTCTGTTGTATTTTGATTAATTTGCGATTTTTTCAATTGTGCCTTTTGTAGCATTTATATTCTTCAAATTGTAATCAAAATTTATTTTTTCATTAGGAGTTCGTTACCTTCTGCAAATTCACTTGGACGTTGGTTTGGGGAGTCTGTTAGAGCAGCCATATTTAATACCAATGTAATTATATGCTGAGGAGTATTACTCAAATTACTTATTTCTTGTGGTTCTGTGGCAGCTTAATTTTCTAAAATTGCTCATGTTGATTTGCCAGTGCTTTCTAACAAATTCACGGGGTTATCCATGTCTATCAAAGCGTCACCAAATGCTAGTTACCAGGTTTTTCAATCATTCTATACAGGTATTCATGAATAAGTTATCAACTGTATTTCTATGCTATGTTGAAGTTCCTTCTCCCCTTTGCCTGCACTTGCAGTGTACTTGATACTTTAGGTATAGACATCATCAGTTTTAGATCTTATGATCAACTTCCTGCAATGTTTGCTAATCTTTATCACTGGAAATTTAATTTCAGATAATTCTGTCTGGAGAATCGGCACACAGTCTTCCCAGGATAAATTCAGACTTAGCTGCCAATGATAATGATAATAATGTTGATGGTAAGACCCTACCTTCGGTTTACAAGTGCATTGTCCTGAATACTGTCAGTACATCATTGAAGCAGTAATTATTTCTTTGAAAAGTAATTTTACTATTTGGGTTAAGTAAAGCTAGGCCATTATTTGTACATTGGTTCCTATTAAAGTGGTTCTGATTGCCTGTCATGACCAGTTGCACACAAGTGCTTCTGATTGGCTTTTAAAGTGCTACCTTTTGTTCCTTAAAAGATATTTTCTTCAATTCTGAAATTAGGAGTCATAAATGTGCAGATGCAAACTTGAAGGAAAGCATATAATGGAAAGTCATATACAGATTAATCCCACTGACACAAAGATCAAGAAACAAACTATAAGATGCCTAGGCCTAGAAAAACACTTTCAGATTAAAACAATGAATTGTCATAAAGCCATTACCCCAAGCATAGAAGCTGAGTTTCTTGTTGCATATGTCCAATTGTTCTAAAGCATTCTTGACCTTCAGGTTTACAGAAACATCCCCTGAGGCCGTATTTGGATTATGTTGGTTATCTCTACCAAAGGATGGATCCCCTTCCTGATCAAGAACGGTTTGAGGTCTCTCTCTCTCTCTCTCTCTCTCTTCCCCCTTGTATGTGTGTGCATGCACACCTTGAAACAGGGTTGTAATTTTTTTTCCGGATACTATATTTCTTTGACCTCTCAGTCTCTTATGCCAGCTTGGTTACAGGGATTTCTTGCAGTCACCCTTACAGGTATGGTTTCCTTGCAGTCTTTTATTGTTATCATCTTTCTACTATATTTTCTTTGAACATTGCTTTATATTTGTTGGAATATCACATCCTACATTTTCAGTCTTACATGTAGCAATTTATCATCCTCTTGTAATGTACACACAAGTTAGGCTAATTCTTCTATTTTTATCAGCCTCTCATGGATAATCTGGAGGCTCAGACATATGAGACATTTGAAAAGGACACAATGAAATACATTCAGGTATGCATACAGTTGGTTAATAAATGCATAAATAATCCTTACAAATATATTTTGGTATCATTATTTTTGTTATTGGTGTGTGCGCGCCATGGTAGTGGGGGATGGTAAGGGGTTTGAAGTGCTTTATTTAATAAGGGGACAATTTGGACTTTGTTGGTTTTTTGGTTTTTGTGGGTGGGTGTTTTCTTTTGAAAAGTAAGACGCTGACAATGAAATTTCTAGTACTTTGCTTACCTTTTGCTTCAAATTGTTGCTAGTGACTGGTTTTTATATTGTTTACAATTATAATAATTTATTTGCACCTTTTCTAGTACCAAAGGGCAATTTGTAAAGCATTACAGGACAGGGTTCCAGATGAAAAGGCATCTTCATTAACCACCGTAAGCTGCTTACTTGTTATTGAATAGTTTGATTTTTTCCCCTTACTGTATGGTCTTTTACTAAGTTTGATGACAGACGATACGGACATTGCTTACTTGCTTTTTCCATTTATGGCAAGGTATTGATGGTTGTAGGAGCAGGACGTGGACCTCTTGTAAGGGCATCATTGCAGGTCCCTACCTCTTTCTTCTGCATGCTAGTTTGTGGTTTATGTTATTTGTCTACCTACATATAACAGTGCACTTTTATTTTGCTCCTATTCATATGTAGGCAGCAGAAGAAACTGGGCGCAGGCTTAAAGTGTATGCTGTGGAAAAAAATCCAAATGCAGTTGTTACACTTCATGTGAGTTGCAAATTCTTCTTATTGTACTTCTAACTGTGAACTTGCAAAGTTAATGTTTCTGGGTTGTGCAAGCCATCATACTGTACATCAGTTCTAAATATGGGTCTGTGGCTGACAAATGTTGAGGGAAAAATCGAAATTCGAAAATTGCTTCCTTGATACTTTTGTTTTTGTGTTTTTCATCTGAAAGGCCTACTTTTTTGTGTGTGTATGTGGGTGTTTGAGGGGTGGTTTCAGGGTGCTGTTTTTCTACCTGATGCGTAATAGATGGTGAAATGTTCATGGTTACTATGTTTATAACTACAAGGCACATAGTCATGTTTTTAAAGGCGAACTATGATCAGTGTAACTTAGTAATTCATGAAAAGGTCTATATGGGTATTTTTTGAAGTAGAATTCCTCTTTGTGCCATGATCCACATTTATATATTGACGAGTCTGTCTTTGTTGGAGCAGAGCTTGGTTAAACTAGAGGGGTGGGAAAACATTGTTTCCATAATTTCAAGTGATATGCGTTACTGGGATGCTCCTGAGAAAGCCGATATTTTGGTATGCAAGTATGCTTATGATTAATTATCTTTTTTTTTTTGGTTACCCTTTTTGTTTTCCTTGATACTATTGCCTTGAACTGCGTTATAGGTTAGTGAATTATTGGGTTCGTTTGGTGATAACGAGCTGTCTCCTGAGTGTCTTGATGGAGCCCAGAGACTTTTGAAGGAGGATGGAATCTCAATACCTTCATCGTACGTATACTTTTTGTTCCTTTCTTTTAAAGTGTTGCACCAAGGTGTTGTCCACTTGGGAGCTGACCGAAAGTCGGTTTTGACTAATGATCTAGATATCTTGTTGGGAAATTATTCTGATTTCTTCATAAATTGGGTTATTTAAGTGATCAGCATCAATACTTATGAAAATCAATTCTCTGAGTTTTCTGCCCGAGTGTTTTGTGCTAAAAAAGCCAATATGCTTCTTTTCAGGTACACGAGTTTCATCCAACCAGTGACTGCTTCGAAGCTTTACAATGATGTATGCCTGTGTCTCTGTGCCAAAGATGTCCCAATTTTGTCTTTTTTGAGGATTCAATGGCAACTTCTTCTGGTTATTTTGTAGGTTAAGTCACATAAAGATGTTGCACACTTTGAAACTGCTTATGTTGTTAAATTGCACAACATTGCAAGACTTGCTCTTCCTCAACCTGTGAGTTATTCCGACTTGGCTCACTTGTTCGTGTTAATTTTCATTGTTTATATCCTTAGATCATTTTATGGAGTAATAGTTTGAGCAAGAAAACTTGATTTATTGTTTTTAGCATCTAATACCTTTTCCACCAAAATAGGTGTTCAAGTTTACTCATCCAAATTTCTCAAATGACAAAAGCAATAACCGGTACACGAAGTTGCAGTTTGAAATACCTAGTGATACTGGGTCAGCCATGGTTCATGGTATGTGGTCGCAGAGTTTTTTTTGGTGAATATAACTATTCTTGAATGTTTATAGAAAAGCATTAGTGTTGCATTTTGTTAATGTGACTAAATTCTCCTCTGATTGTGCTGCTGACACTTGGATGACGATCGTGTACCCTGTACATCTTTTTCGTAATTTTTGCATTCATATTCACCGACGATTTATAGTTTGACAGTCAAGTGCATAATCCAATTTAAGCTTGTCAAATGCCTGTTCAACCCCAATATCACAGATTGAAGAAATTAACAAATACAAAGAGATCAACCAAATCAAAACAAAGATAATCACTTTAGAGAAAGAACAAAAAATGAAGAACATACCTCAGTGTCTTTAAGAGCCTCACATTGGCCATTGATATATGTACTGCAACCAAACTAAATTAACATTGAAGCAGTTTGTACAGTGAGTGGAAGAGAATAAAACAGGGGGGATGGAACCTGATAAAAGGGTTAGTGGGCAGCGTTTGGAACTGCTGAAAACATGGAGAGAAACTGGTCTTTTATGGTGCTTGTTTTTGTCAAAATTACATAGCTGTTATTTTACCTCTATTCCTTTTTAAATACATATTGTTAACTGTTGGTTTCTTTTTAAAGGGGGTATTTTAGAATTAAATAAAAATTTAACCACACTCCCCCTTCTCCTTTTATATATATAGATATAGAGAAAATGTTGTATTAATAAATTTCTAATTGACTTTTTGCCTATGCTTTTTTCCTATGCCTTTAGGATTTGCTGGCTATTTTGATGCAACACTATACAAAGAAGTTCATCTAGGCATTGAACCGTCAACATCAACATTAAACATGTTTAGCTGGTATGGGATTCATCCTATCATTATCTTTTGAGGTTGAAGCCTCTCATCTTTTATGCTTTGGTTTTTCTTTCCAATCAATAATATATTTTTAGTTTCGGTTATCTATTTATTTATAAGCTCAGATATTTGAATTTTTTTGTCATTTTGTCCTCCTATGATACTCTTGTTCTTTTATCTTGGTTATGCTATAAAGGGTAAACAAATGAAGCAAAGTATAACTAAAACTTATGTTGTATTTGTATGGCCTACATGCTGTTTATCATCTAGATGAACCTGAAATTTATTGATTTATCTTTCTCTATAAGTCACTGCAACATGGAACTTGTATGTTGTTTTACTCAGGTTTCCAATATTTTTCCCACTAAGGACACCAATTTGGCTGCGTCCTGGTTCTTCTCTTGAAGTACATTTTTGGCGTTGTTGTCGTCCTAGCAAGGTAAACTATTCATACCCTAAGCACGACCACCAAACAGGGGGTTCACCCTGAAGCAACACTTGTATCCATAGGCATAGTATTGTCTTTCCGAGTTTGTACTTTTTGATGGAGTAATGAGTCTTTGAATGAGTTGCTATCTATGGATGTGATGCAGGTGTGGTATGAATGGTGTGTGACATCACCCTGCAGCTCACCCATTCACAACAGCAATGGACGTTCTTACTGGGTTGGCCTCTAGGGTTGCTCGATTTTGCATATAGACGCAAGGAGGCAAAAGCCAGTATTCCAATGTCCATGCATACAAAAGATAGCAGAGTTAAGCGTTTGATATGTCCATTCCGGAGCAACTAATACATCTACCCCCACCTAAAATTGGTGATGGTGAAAGTAGTCTGGTGCTCCCTGGATCTGGGGAAAATTAGACCCGGATACATTCAGGCTTGTCCCTGTGGTGGTGCATTTGTTTGTATTAGAAAAAAAAAAAAAAGCATTAGCAATGTATATTGAATTTGTTAAGATTTTGAATTTTGTGCTTTGCATGCATAAAATGAGATATTGAATTGGAGATGAAACGTTGCAGCACTTGACAGTACGTGCGTGCATGTTCCTTTATTCAACAGCGGAATATTAGAAATGGCATGGTCCTCTAAGAAAAAACTAAAACATATAAACGGGGCCAATTGGGTTCCTTGATTTCCAATTTATCCTCATTGTTTCTTATTTCTCTCTTTTTTTTTCTTCTTAAAATTTAAGAAAAATCCACAATTAAATTGTTTTTAACGAAATTCAAAATTTTAAGAGCGCGTAGAAACTCCATAGAAAAAAGGGAAAGGGTAGCAACACATAACTTTGTTCTATGGTATCCGGCACATTAAAATGGGCTTGAGGTTGAATTATATACAAAGTTTGGGGCCGTCTCATCATTATATATTTATTTATTTTTATCTACAGGATGGTGATTTTGAATATGAAACCTCTTCCAATCTAAAAAAGAAAATATCACTAGACTCCTAGTTGGTGTCAAATTCAATCATGCAAATGCAATGCCTTATTTGTCATATTTTATCCCTCAATTTAAGTCGCCCCATTATGGTAGCACTTGTATGTTCTCGTAATTCTTTGCTCTAAATTGGCTCTTATTGTAGGGTTTGCATTTTCAAATAATCTAAACAGTTTTGGGCTTGCTCGAATTCGGCCCTATTTCATGGGCTGAACTCAGGCTGAGAATCGTGGGCCACCGCCAATTTCCATATATATATATATATATATAATGTAAAAAGAAAATAAAAACTTGAAAAAAATCATAAATCTATCTTTTCCCCTCCGCCTGTAATACGAAGAGAAGAGAGCGAGTGAGTTTCAACAAAGACGACCATCCAAACAAGCTGGTAAGCCATCCAGACTCGCTGTTTGTTTCCCGGGAAAATTAGTTTGTCGCCATTTTTCGTTTTCTGTTTGATTTAGATCTGGTAGTATTCAATCTAGGTTTTGGTAAGTTGATTTTAGTAAAATTGTTTCTCGAACTTCGAATGCGAAATGATTGATTTACTCACTTGTGGTTTGAGATAGTGAATTTGGGGGTTTTGTGATTGATTCAACAGTGACTTTGAAACATAAAGGAGCGAGATGTACAACGGAATAGGGTTACAGACTCCAAGGGGGTCGGGGACCAATGGCTATATCCAGACCAACAAGTTCTTCGTCAAATCGAGGACCGGAAAGGTTGCCGAAAGCTCTAGAGGTTTTGAGGGAGACCAGGGCATGGCCGGTGTCTCAAAGAAGGCGAACAGAGACATCCTCGAGCATGATCGCAAGCGCCAGATTCAGCTCAAGCTTGTGGTGCTTGAGGATAAGCTGATCGATCAAGGTTTTACGGAGGCTGAGATCGCTGAGAAGCTCGAGGAGGCTCGCAAGACTTTGGAAGCTGCGGCTGCTTCGGAGGAGATTGGTGGACCCACTGCCATTGTAGTCGGCGACAAAAAGTAAGTATATAGTTCTCTTTTTGGTGAAAGTATGAAAAGTTGATAAATGATTGCGTATTTGAATTATATGTTTTTTCATAGTTAGTGGCGTTTAGTGCTTATCTTGGTATTAGTAGGTAGGAAAATTTGATCTGTTTTAGTTTCGTATGTAGTTTAGT
Organism: Purshia tridentata; assembly: GCA_003254885.1. NCBI lineage: Eukaryota > Viridiplantae > Streptophyta > Magnoliopsida > Rosales > Rosaceae > Purshia > Purshia tridentata. The sequence goes on from QANT01002935.1 coordinate 26,113, forward strand.
GCCCAATAAGAATGTGATTAAAGCATTGTGTAATTGAGGAACAAGTAGCCTCCTTTCTGCCCTTAATGCATGGTTGTGTTTCTACGTTGTTCTTGTGCTTTTGATATGGAAGTATACTTTTTATTTGTAGCTATGATTTATATGTCAAAAATAAAAAAATTGGAGATTGAAAACTAGATCAAAGTGAAATGACATTTGGTAGGCTATGGAATATTGATCAACCCTATGTATTTGTCACTTGACCAGGGTTTCAGATACACAGACCCACCAAATTGCTGCTAGGAAGGAGAAGCAGATGGAAACATTAAGAGCTGCTCTTGGACTAGGCGCATCTGAATCCGCAGAAAGAAATACTGATGAGATTGATGATGGACTGAATCAGATCCGGAAGAATGGTTCAAATGGTGATAGAAAACATTATGAGAGAAGTGAGCATGCATTTTTGGACAGGGATTATGGGTCGAAGAAACATGCGGAGGAAAAGCGGACAGTTGAAAAAGATGCCAAACAAAAGAGTGTTAAAGAATCTAGGCGGAGCAAAAAGGAAGAAAGTAGGAAGAGAAGGCATAAGTATGATTCTTCTGATACAGATAGCAGTGATAGCCATCCAAAAGCTGATAAAAAGAAAAAGCACCGAGGAAGTAGCAGCAGTGACGAAGATGACTCTGAAGTTGATATTGACAAGAAGCGCAAGCTTGCAAAGAAGCACAAGAAACGAAGGAACAAAAACACTGATAATTCTGATTCTGATTCTGCTACCAGTGATGATGATGCTGAGGACCGTTCCAGAAAGGAAGTTGAGAAATACAAAAAACATCGTAGGAGGCCTGATTCAGATGAAAGTGATTCTGAAGTTGATGTTGACAGGAGGCTGAAGGTTGCAAGGAAGCATAAAAAAAGCAGAAACAATGACACTGATGTCTCTGATTCTGCTACCAGTGATGATGATGCTGAGGACCATTCCAGAAAGGAAGTTGAGAAATACAAAAAACCTCATAGGAGGCATGATTCAGATGAAAGTGATTCTGAAGTAGATGCTGACAAGAAGCGGAAGGTTGTAAAGAAGCATAAAAAAAGCAGAAACAATGACACTGATGATTCTGATTCTGCTACCAGTGATGATGCTGAGGAGAGACCCAGAAGGGAAGTTGAGAAATCCAAACAACCTCATAGGAGGCATGATTCAGATAATGATTCTGGTTTTGATGATGGCTTGTCAAAGAGTAGAACTGAAAAGGGGAAACATGTGAAACCAAACAGGCGGCATGATTCTGGGGATGAGTCTGATTCTGACAGCGGGATGGAAAGGAAAATAAGTCGAGTCGAGAAGCAGAGGAGTCAGCAGGGTAGACGCAGGGTAGAGAGAGAGGATTTTGATGTTGAGAATCGCAATAAAGCCAACAATGTTATAAGTGTAGAAGGCAGGAAAAAGTATGATGTGGATAGTGAATCTGACTATGAAAGATCCCGAAAAATTAGAAGTGCAATAACGGCGAAGAGTGGAGGTAGCGGCAGGAATGATACTGACGACAAGGAACTTGACTCCAGCTACAGTGGGAAAGCCAGGAAGGTGAATGAGGGAAGACAGAAATCATTTGATAGTGATAAAAGCATCAGTGATGATTCCCATGAAGGAGGCAGTGATAGTGCTAGTGACTACGAATACAATAGGGCTAAGAAGAATAAGCCTTCAGTTAAAAGCTACAGTGGACTTGGAGATGATGTCAAAAAAAGAGGCGAACGAAGTGGTAATGTATCAGGTCTTGAAGAGAAAGGGCTAAAATCTATTGCAGTTGAAGGTGATGAAAGAAGTCGTTGGAATGGTGAAGACAGATACCAGAACAGGTATAATCAGAAGTATTCAGGATTGGCAAGAGTTGGAGGAGGGCGTGATGATGTGACTATAGAACGTGAGGATGGAGAAGCACAATGGGGTAGCAGGAGAATTAATCGGGATTACGAAGAGCATGGAGGAGTTAGAAGGCACAACAAGGATCATGAGGAGCATAGAGGGAGAAAGCATGGAAGGGATGAAGAGGATGATGGAGGACGTGGAAGGCAAAACAAGGATGGAGAGCATAGGGGAAGGAAGCATGGAAGAGATCAAGAGGATCTTGAATACAGAAGGAACGGAGAAGATCATGAAGAGGAGCGTGGAAACAGAAGGCATGGAAAAATGGAGGAAGTATGGGAAAATAAGGATATTGAGAGGGACAGACACATGGATAACAAGAGAGCAAAATATGATGATTCTAGATTAAGTGGAAGAAGGCATGAAAATGACAAACATAATGAAGAGGAACATAAATACAGAAGGCATGGAGAAGATGTTGAAGAGGACCGTGGAAATAGATGGCATGGAAAAGTGGAGGAAGAACGAGAAAATAAGGGGACTGAGAGGGATAGACACATGGATTACAAGAGAACAAAATATGATGATTCCAGATCAAGTGGGAGAAGAAGATACGAAAATGACAGACATAATGATGGTCGGACTAGGCATTGAGACTGATTTTGTGGTAAGTTATACTATCCTTTATTAAACTTAACATGCATTGTTGATTAAAATGCTTTTGAATTTTGTATCATGTAAAGATTTTGAAGTTTTTTTTTCTGGTAAAAAAATATTCTGAAGTTCATATACGAACATAAGCATACCTTTTATTCAATAGAAATGGATGCGTACATTCAGATGTCGTTATCAGGAAGACCTGACAATGCCATGCATCGTGTCACTGAAAAGCCGAATAGGTTACTGTTCAAACATACTGGTTCTTTGGGAGTTAAATGTGGCATTTTGTTACTATTAGCAGTGGCAGTTAGATTTAGTGTCTGAGAAGTCTGCTCAGAGCCGCCTTATTTTTTTTTTTTGGTTATTTTTCCTCGAAATCAATTATTGATTCTTTGCAGCTCAACTATCCCATGGTTGTCTGAATTGAATGTTTTATTATCATAATATTACGTTCATTGGCTTTTAATGTTGGTTCTAAAATGGGATGTGTTTGCAGGGTTCATTGTGTCAAAGCTTGCTAAACATAATCAACGGTTGAGAGCTGAGCTGGTTGTGCTTCTGATAATGGAGACGGAGTATTTTTGCTTGATGAGCAGTGGCGAAGACGGTTATGGGGTCTACCGACCCCTCACTTTTTTTATTGATAATGAATTTTGTTTTGGCTTTGTATTGGTTATGAAGTTGATAAATATAGTATAAATTTGGCTATATTTGTTTTAATCTCAGGGTTGATCGTTTTGATTTTTCATCTCTTTAGCTTTTTTTTGTTTTTTGGCAGTGGTGTCGTTATCCATTTAAATATATATATATATGGATTTGTAAAAGTGATATTTTAGATCAGCTTGAAGTACTCAAATGTGATCTTATCCTTCCAGCCGGGGTCAAATGTATTAAGGCCAAAGGGCGTCAATTGGCCGCACTGACATTTCACTAATGTTTAGGGCATACGATAAGTATTTGATATTATAGTTTACTTACGGAGTTTAGTGAAATTTTTTTAAATTTAAAAATAACATTCGAGGCTTCCCTCCTTCTCTTTATTGACAATAATAAAAGAAAATTTTGAAAAATTAATTCAAATATGAGTTAATTAAAGACATTTAATTATTTTAAAAAAGTTTAAAAAATTGATTTTCAAGTAGTGTTTAAATCCTATCAAGTAATGTTTAGAGGTTCGAACACTTTCAGATGGTCAATAATTAAAGACATTTAATTATTTTAAAAAAATTTAAAAAATTGATTTTCAAGTAGTGTTTAAATCCCATCAAGTAATGTTTAGAGGTTCGAACACTTTCAGATGGTCAAATTTATAAAATATTAATATATGAGTTAAAATTTTTGAAAGATAACTTAAAAGGATATCTTTCAAAGTTTCTCAAAATTAAACAAACTTGATGGAAAGGATTAAAGTATAACTTATTAAAGATAGGAGGACTATAAAAACTAAAAAAAAATTGGACCATAGTGTGATAGGAACTAGGTAAATGTTTAGAATTATTAATTAACTCAACAAAACAATATATTATTTAAAAATAAAACAGTACCAACAGCTAACTAATAAGGTGAATGGCAGTTATTGGGTTGCCTAATTGAAAGGGTTGTGGATTTGTCCACTTTGCACCCAAGTTCGATCCCCTCTCCCCCCAAAATAAAAAACTAATAAGGTGAATGATTTTCGTGTCTAAACTCCACTAAATCATGAATAATTTTCAACACTTTAAATGTGATGGTATAACTTTTACATGATAAGTTTGTCATAATAAACTTATTTTTTAACTTTCTGCAACTGTTGATTCGTGTATCAAATGACACGCGAAGGGAGTATTTTAGGAAACCTATGAGAAATACAATATATATCATCTCTTATTTTAAGAATATTAAATTCATTGTTCTTAGTCTTATTAGCAGGATGCAATGTATCCAAATCCAAATTGAAGGTGGGTTTTTTTGAATTTGTTATAGTTATAAATATGTATTTCACTACATTTTAACACATACGGATTGGATTGACACAAAACTAAAAAATATTATATTTGACTGAGAAAAAGAAAATGTATACATAAGTACTTTAACAAAAAAAACTAGTTTTGATCTCCACTTTATCATGATATTTTTTTCAATTTTAACACCATACATTAACTATAGAACATCAGATGGAGATAATACAATGAGAGTGGCATCTATTTGAATATATCTCGGTTGAATTCAGTAGAAGGGAGGTTTAAGGGGCTGAGTTTAAATATGAAGTTACCAATCTCCATGAAATGCCACTACTTGAAATAATAAGAACCAGTAGCACTTGGTGTGGACTGTGGATTTAAGCAAGAAAGTAAACTTGAATGTTCAGGCTTAGATTGATGCACAACTCAAATGACAATGTCACCATTCTATCCTTTTTAATTTTATACAAGGACACCTATCAAGAGAGAACCAAGCAGTATCATAACCAAGTGGTAATAATAAAATAAAATAAATAAATAAACAAAGAAGAAAAGAAGACTAACTGTCAGTAATCAGAAAACTAGAAACTTACTTATTTGCGAAGAACTGGATCATTTCATGGAAGATCATCCAACTGCTGTTGAACCCATTTGCCATAATCTTGTAGTAGTTGCTGTAGAAGCAATGGTACCAGCCTATCCACTAAAGCTTGCATCATTCTGTATGTCATCACACTTCCACAGTTTGAATGGAGGTGCTAGTAGTAGCTCTGGCCAAACAGAATAATGCAAATTCTAAAGAAACAAAGATGCAGCTTTTAACATAGGACAAGGCAAATTTTATCCATATTAACATGGAATGAAAAACCTATCCATCTAGCTTTGGTACAATCCAACACAAAGTGCTAACCAAGGAACCATCAACTTTCTCATGAGAGAAGCTTAACTAAGCTACAGAGCCTGCACTGCCCTTTACTGTTTTATAAATGTTTTGCCCATACAAATAAAATTAAAGAACAAATTCATGTATTGAATTACTTACAAATTTCCGGGACGCTCAACAGCTGATACTGGCATCATGGTAAAAGGGCGTGTATAAATCTGCACATAACATATGATGTTGACATATATGAGATACCATATTCCCATCTCAATTACTAGCTAGAGCAAAAATGTGTGAAAGAGTAACAATATTTGCAGTGGGTTAGATATGACCTAACTGATGGAACTAAGAATATATTGCCAAAATATGGAAGACAATATGACTATTTGTATAAAGTACAATAAAAACATGAATAAACTAATCGTATCTAAATGACTACTTTGTTTGAGTTTGATGTCACTTTTGAAAGTTGAACTACAAGCACCAGACATTACAGAAGCCTGATAGAGAATTGAGCGAAGACTGAATCCCCAAAGCTATGGACTGTCAATCTCAAAGTTAAAATGCAACAGGTCGAACCAGCTGCTAATACTATATAGGCTACTGAGCAGAAAGAAAGAGAGAATAAAGCGAACAAAGGGTCTTTTATCTGGAGAAATATTAACAACCTCGAGAGTAAGTTTTAACTTCACATCAACCGCCAAAAATGATTCCGAGTCATTTGTGTCCCACGACATGTGATTAGTCATGAATGCTGTAAAAAGAAACCATATATTAAAGAAAATCTTATATCTAAGTTATAGCATAATTGTCAAAAGATATACATGAGCCTTGCAGTATACATGGAATTATGAAATCCAAGAGATGGCCATGTTGAAAACTTGACTTCATTTCTCAACTATAAATTTTGGTAGGAAACAACAGCAAGGGCCTCAGCATAAAGGCTCTCCAACAAGCAATACGAATTTGACAAACTTATAACTCTTTAATTTTGAGAGTTGAATGTCATGAGAATAAAGAAAATCAGCAATCTTGTAAACTCACTCATCTAAAAGTTACAAGATTCTCAACAAATCTTTATTCACCTGAAAAACGGCTGTTTTGGCGTTCCATGACTTCTGAACCCTCAAACTACAAACCATATTGGTGACAGTTCAGTAAATTAATTTATATGAATATGACTTTCTAGAAAGAGCTTCAGTAACAACCCATCAAAGGCATCCTTATATGAGCAATCCATATTGCAATTGTCGAAGTCCAATGTGGTATGCAAATGAAAATATCTGGGATCTGAAACACACCTTGCAAGAAAGCATCTCAACCGTACAATCCTCATTCGTTGGGGTCACTCGTAAGTCCACCACAGGGGCAGCTTCAAAATTTAAAAGTTTAAGCTTTGCAAGAGTGCACCTGCACAAACAAGGAGTCTTTATTTTCTATTTCAGACTAACTAAATGCAACAATAAACTAGCAAGTGAATATTTAAGATGAGAATTCAATTATGTTTGAAAAAAAAGAAGCACTCATTTGATTCAAGTTCCGAGAGTATACATAAAAATGAATGCAAATGGGAGAATCCAAGCTGGTTAAAACAACATAAAAAGAAAGGGAAAGACCTGTAAGTATCAGTATCAATGGACTGAAAACTTTTTAAGGCTCCTGTGTTGAGCATGGCTTCAATTCCTGATGGGTGGCTTAGAAACTCACTAATGTGAAACGTCTTGCCCCCACAGCCATCATCATAATTTGGCAGCTTAATTCTTTCCTTCTTTGCAGCAAACAAATTTGCTTTCTTTGCATTTGACTCTGAACCCAAGTTACTTGCTTTAGCTACCTTTATCACTTCGATTTTCTTCTTGCTGAAACAAATTAACACTTTATACGGATGTATGCAAAGATTACACTGCTTAAGCACTTCATAAACAAAGTTTATATTTTTCATATGAAATAAAACACAAAGGATTAAAATTGTTGTTATCTTGAATTATAATTGCAATAAAAAAACGAAAAAAAAAACCTGGAGTTGAAGATTGGAAAAGCAGAGGATGTGAATGAGGCACAACCAGGTACTCGTTCATGCCACTTGATAGTTAGTGTCATCACTACTCTTAAATTAATAATGGGTAGTAATTAATCTATCTTTGGTTGCCGAACCAGTTTGGTTCTCTAAATTTCTGAGTGGTAAGGTGGTGAGCTATGCATTATTGTGTGGAATATTACGAATATGCCACTGAGGGTGCAGCAGGTGCAGGAGAAAAGGCCATTCAGATTTCAGATAAGGTAGGAAAGAGTAGGATCATGAAAAGCCAGCCTCCCTTGACAACACAGCTATCGAACTCTTTTAAGTTCTTAACCGACAACCAGTAGAGTCCGTAGCTCTTTGCATAATGCATACTATAAATACAATTTTGTTTTTTTTGGCCATGAAAATACAATTTAACTTATATCACCGTTTTGACTTTTGACTATAATTTACTACTTGATCAAAAATAAAAAAGACTGTAATTTACCATCATTTTCCATTAAAAGACTTGCCTACTCTTCCTTGGGGCTCATAACATGTGAGGGATTAGATACGATGAACGCCATCTTACAAAAGATTTCGTTTTGTTTTTCATTTTTAATTTAATGAGATTTCGAAATTGAAACATGGAATTAAATATATCAGGGTTTGCAAATTTTCACATCACACCCAACTCCAACCCATTGAAAATTGAAATAGTCCTATTAATCAAGGAACTCAAGGTAAAAAGGAATACAACATTTCCTAGAAACAACAAATGCATGAAAAATCCTAATATAAACTCCAACTAAAACAAAATGCGAATAAAAATGGGGTAACACACAAGAAATACAGATAAATATTGCTGTAGATATCTCTGAGCCCTAGGCTTTACACTTAATTCATCAAATAATTAAACCTTCTGAATCACTCTAAGCTTAGCACTTCTAGACCGGCTGTTCAGGCTCTCTTCCTCTTCAGATGGCGTAATTGGTCTCTTAGTGAGAATTGTTCCTCTCAAACCTTGTACCATTTGTTTGATCCATGCTTCGTCTTCATCGTCATTCCTGATCTTCCTCAAATCTTTCTTCCGTGCTGCTTCTTCATTCGTGTCAATGTCCCCATCTCCATCTTTGATGTTTATTATGTCAAGAAATGTTTGTTTCACAATTCTGTCCTCCAAACTGTGGAAAGAGATGACTGCTAGCCTACCACCAGGTGCAAGGCAGTCAAAACAAGCATAAAGAGAATCCTCCAGAGTCTTCAGTTCATCGTTAACAGCTATCCTCAGAGCTTGAAACACCCTTGTAGCTGTCTTAATCCAGCCTTGCCTTCCTTCTGTTGCAATTGAATTTAACTTGTGATAATCAAAATTTCTTTGCAATTGAACAGGTTTCAAACTATCTTATGAAAAGAAAGAAATACAATCATCATAGGCACATTACTTGTTCAGCACAACAAGCAAAGGTACTATGTCTTAACAGAAACATAAAATGCAAGGCCAAAGTAGAATAGCAACAGAGAACAGATGGATACCTACCTCGACTCAGAGGAGTTGCAGTTTTTATAAGATCCACTAGTTCACCAGTAGAATGCAATCCACCAGTTAATCGTGCTTTAACAATTTTATTTTGAAGAGATTTCCAATTGCTTTCTTCCCCATAATCTCGGAGGACGCGCCCTACCTCAGTATCTGGCCAAGAGTTTAAAATGTCTTCTGCTTTCAGACTTGCCTGTCATACCCCTACTCCAATCAATTTAATAAAAAAAACATTTAAAATAATGATGAAGCCAGTAAAAGATAGGGATCATGTATATGCCATTTTGGCTAGAAAATTTTCATTCACCATACAACTATCACCTATAACTTCAATGAATCGCTTTTGGTAGAGAAAAAATTAATTTGAGAGAAAAGAAAACTGTCACTAAGAAGAACTCCCCAACATGGAGAAAGTGACCCAGCATAGTTCCAAAAGTCGACAACAAGGTGATCATAATTGGGGCCATTTGTGAGCCCCATCATGGGCATGTACAGCATCCCATCCTCAACTGTGTCCTAAATAATAAATTCTCACTACATTCACGGAAAATCCAATCCCCACACTGCAGTAGGCACAAATATTTAAAATACAATTTGCTGCTTGTGCAAACGTGGAGTATTTCTTGCCTTAGCAAATGCTTCATGGTGATGCCTATTCTGTTTTCTAAGAACAAAGAGTGATAATAGCCTGCCCATTGGTACAACATCCATACACACGTAAAAAGGCATTATTTATTATAGGCATCACATTGGAGCTCAATCACTTACATGAGAAACCCAACCCTCTAACTGACCTTTTAACTTAGAAACATGTATAGGGAAAATGGCACTTCATGGGTCTCCAGTTAACGAAATTATTATGACCATACAAACTGCAAGAAATAGATTGACTCGATAAGATTACCAACATTCTCTACCAAAATTCTACCAGCTAAACCAGAGCAATCTACAGTTTACACTCTCAAATTTTATATATAATCTTTAAAAAACAAATAACTTTTTCCTAGTCTCCATTACTTATTTCAAGCCAGACTGCTTGGACATGTGTGACTTTTGATTTGTGGAGAAGAACTCTTTATACCTGAGGATCCATCCGCATGTCAAGAGGTCCATTAGCAAGCACGCTGAACCCTCTTTCAGGATCATTCACCTGCATTGATGACATTCCCAAGTCCATCAAAATGCCGTCAAGTCCAGTCTCAAGCAGCGTCTCATCCACATCATTAACCAGAGACTTAACATATCTGAAATTCTCCAAAAATGTATACGGTTTCAGTGTCGAACTCCGGGTACGGAGCACCGAATTGATTCGAGTTCGAGCCTTCTCAAGAGCCACAGGATCGACATCAAGTCCTATATACACTTCCATTTCGGGATGACCTTCAATTATCTGCGAAAAAATCGATACTTAGAACCAAACCGAACAAACAAAAACACAATTAGAACCAAACCCAACAAACAAAATCACAATTAGAACCAAATCCAATAAACAAAAACACAACCCAACAAACAAAAAACACAACCCAGCAAACAAAAACACAAAAAGGTGAAGGGTGGTTACTGACAGCAGATGAATGCCCGGCAGCTCCGACCGTACAATCCACGAAATGCCTCAGGCGTTTGGATGCCGAGAAAACGTCAAGAACTTCGCCGAGCATGACTGGCATGTGGGTGGCGGTGTCTCCATAACGCCGAACGGTGTGCAATTTGAATTCTCTATCGGAACGCGTCCTCCTCTTCTCCTTTAGCGCCACTTTCTGCTTCAGCTGCTGCTTCTTTTTAGCGGCGGTGCTGCAGTTGCTACTGATACTAATACTACTGCTACTTCTACATGCGGTGCTTGTGAGGCTTCGTAGACGGAATGAAAATGTGGACAAGGAGAAGAGCTTTGAGGCTGACGATGTTGATATTGAGGCTATAGCCATTTTTCTTTTTCTCCTTCTTCTTCAAAATCTATAACCACATTGATGCGGTTTCAATTTTTGGAACACTAAGTGAGATTTTGGCTTTGCCCCTTTTGTTTATCCAAAGTATCAGATTAAGTTCATCTGGGAAAAACAATAATTCAGCAAATAAAAATCATATTTAAGAAACAATCTACTGATAAATCTAATACCTTTGTGTATGAATATGGTATAAAGATGAGTGTCTCTGGTGAGGGATGAAGTTTGAGGTTGTTGTCGTAGAGGGCTGAAGCCCAAACTAGACACAGACTACTTTGGGCTTGGACCCCAGCAGCCCATTCCAGTAACTTAGCCAAAATAGTTAGAAAGCCCATCTGCGTTTGCTTGCCTTGTTGGGTTTTTTCTGATAATACCATAACTATATTCAATTTAAATTCTAAATATATGATAGTATTATATGTATATATATATATTTTGGGTACAAATAGTATAGTATTGATTCATATATGAATCTATTTAATCTTTTATAGTAAATAAAGTATTAACACGTACTCTACCATTATATATATAAATTTTTTTTAATTATAAAAACGAGAGAAAAATCGAATTCAAGTATATGTAAGGAAAATTTTTTATTTTTTTCAATTAAGTCAACTCTAATTTACACCACCATATTTACATAATACTTTGAATTATAATTCTTAATTTGATTCTTGTTTAGAATGAATTATTTAAATAATTTTCAGAGAGTGAGGATTTTAATACTAATCTGATGGTTGAAATATGGGAAACTTGCAGCAAGTATATAAAAAATTTCGGGATAAAGATTCAAAAATCCGTCAGACTTTGAATGGGTCGTTATTAATTGGTTGAACCGCCAACAGCTTAGTGTGTGTGGGTTTTGACTTGTGGCCTATTCATAAATGCTCAATTAAAATACATATAATAATAGATATAAATTATATGAAGATATAAAATAAATAAATATGAATACATATAAATATATGTCATATGTGTGGTTGCTGGTCGGACACGTCTGCTCCGGTAATCTATTTTCCTCTTTTTGACTGACTACTTTTAGTAAATAATACATGATTTGATGTGATGATACCATCCATCCATCCATCACTCTAATTATTGATTTCTTTAATTATTTGTTTTATTATTCTATCTCCAATTCTCCATATCCCAGTGCTTCCCTGCTTTAATCATGACTCCAAACTAGCTACAGCCTCAGGTCCACACAACACTTTCTCTCTCTCTCTCTCTCTCTCTCTCAGCTTCCTTTGCTTTTATCATTATTTGTTTGATGGTCTAAATCTAAAAGTAAAAGAAAGCATCAATCAAATAGAAAGAGGTGGTTAGGTTGGTTGGTATAAGTGAATGTGAATGTGAATGTGGTGTGAAATGTCAATGGATCAAGCAAAGCTCTCATCATCATCACCACCACCATCATCACCAGGAAGAGGAGGAGAAGACAAAGCAGTTAGAGCAGGAGGAGAAGCAGCAACAGCAGGACCTTCATATCCCACTTTCATAGGGAAGCATAAAATGACAGCTGCCATATCCCATCTTCACAACCAAATCAACATCATCCAGGTCGGTCCATCCATAACCATATAAATTTTATATAATATATAGTTGCTAGAATGATGATGATGATGATCAACGGTTGTGATGTATATGCAGGAAGAGCTGAACCAACTTGAGACAATAGGTGAATCCTCTATTGTCTGCAAAGAGTAAGCAACTCCCACTCCCATATATACTTTATTTTATTTTATCACACACTTGAATCCAAAATCCAAAATCCAAAATCCATCATCTATATTCTTTTTTGTGTTTTGTTGTCAATCAATGTCCTACAGTCTCATTTCCACCGTCGAATCCACCTCTGATCCATTACTTCCATGGAGTAAAGGACCAGCCGACGTCGTTTGGGATAGATGGTTCCGAGGAGCCCACAACTCCCGAAATCACAATCGTTGGATCTAAGAATTTCATCAGGCTGCAGAGAAACAAATGGAGCAACTTGATTTTATTTGCTGCATTTTCTTTGTTTGACCATAATGTTTTGAATAACTTGTGTGGAAGAATGTATTGGCATACAGAGAAGCAGATATATAAAAGTTCTACCCAAGATGGACCAATTTTTCTCCTAGTATTCCTAAATTTTAGCACATCTACAAACATCTAGGATCCAAATTTTATGACTTTTATTCCACTAGTACCTCTCAAAATTTATGCATTTTTTTTCCGAGTCCAAGAGGAGGAATCGAACTAGGATGTTCTGTACCTTCTAACTGAACTACTCAATAATTACAAAATTCATGCATGTTAAACAAAAATATGACAATACTGGCAATATTACCTAAACCTTTAAATTGGGGTTGCTTGCATATTTGGTAACGCATAAGCTGCTTAGAATCTAAAAGATGCATAGAGTTGGTTGTTTCTGCATCCATCTGGATCCACTGTGGCTTATGATAAAGGCTTTCAATAATTAGAATTTTCCTTGCAATGCTATTTCTGGTTGCTGCAATCCGAGACTAAAAATTGTAGGGTTTATTGCTTTCATCAACTTTCAAGAAAGGAACTAACACGTTAAACTCCTTGTATTAACACTTACTTTTAAACTTAATTGTACAATGACTGACTACTCGAGTAAAGCTAATCAGCTATCCGATAAAGCATCACACCCAAACACTTTCGACAAACATTTACATTCAACAATATGTATACCATTATAATTCACATGATTAGGCATATAAAAGGGGCACGGTAACATTGATCCTTATCAACAGAAAAATGACCAGGAGTGGGGTTACAACCAAAACAAAAATCAACCAGGAAACGGTGCACATCCACATTTCCTTTTCCGATGCATCAGCCAGTGAGAGCGCCGTACTGAAATTTGTCTCCACAGGCAAGGGGCAGGGTAGGGTGATCTACATTACATAATGGACCAGCCTTCTTAGGTGCAGGAAGCTCACATATACTGGGTTCAATGACTGCTTCTGCGAAAGAAATGTAAGAATGGTCAATTATCATAATCATTTCACAGATAAAAACTGCAAATCAGAGGGAAAATTCATCCATTTTAATATGCAAATATTTTCGTAGGACAATAATCCCACTAAACAAGAAGTGCAGGTATAGAAGAAACAGAATCAATTAAGCTGCAGAATGACTCTGAGAGAGGTTCAGGAGAAGAAAAAAAACAATACACATCAAGCCAGTTTCCCCAAAACACATTGCCAAAAGAACCTGTAGTATCAACAAGTTTAAAGAACGGTCAATCATCAATTTCTCATCCTCAATACAAATTCCACAAAAAGGAGGATTAACAACAACTTTCTGGCAAATTCCACCTCTCACCACATTCCACTAACTTATCATGACAAAGTCTTTGGCAGCTAATCCTTTCTCTTTTCACCTCTGCCTTAATCTTTTAAACCCCAGCACACTCTGACACATAACAACACAATTTAGCAGGCATATCAATAATGATAGTACTTGACTAAATGTTTCTCCCCACGAAAGACAAATTTCATTGTATGCTCATTAAGGTGGTTGGAAGTTTTCATCAAACATATTGCTTGACTAAGCAGCTAATCAAACTCCACCATGAGAAAATGTGGAAGTTATGCCAAAAATAATGTTGGAAGAACAGTTTTGAACAGTAAGTGCATTTATAGTAAGTACACCACACATATCATAGTAACTGCATTTATACCTTTCAAAAATTTGAACAGTAATGAGTACACAACTCTAACACCAAGCCCAACTAGATTGATGGAAAACACAACAAAAAGAAAAGTCAGACAATACAATTGCAACAAACCTTAAAAATGCAGGTCTCCCAAAATGCAGGTTGAAGATGAAAAAATATTCAAAAGTCACCTCCCCTCTATCAATATCTACAAAAACCTGAATATTGCACCAAAATATTAAATAGCAAAAGCATGCTTCTCAAACAACTTAGGATGAAACATTTGCTGTCAAAAGTGTCCCACGAAACCCCTCTTCAGTGTGTTGTGCATCCATTTTCTGGTCAGAAAGCTCATCTGTGGAACATAATCAAAATGCATGTTGAGGTTATATATTATATTTAACATTGAAATAGCCAAATGCATTTACCTTCAAACCAATCACAAAAATTTACTATGATTTTTATGGATACCAAAGCTTGTAAATCATGTAAATTAATTAGGAAAGACCAAGATTAATGACAATAGAATAGAGGGCAGTCTTACGGACCATATATCACTAAGTAGAAAGCTCAAAATAAAAAAAATTCCAAATGAAAAACAACTTGAAATTACCAGCAATATCTCGATTCTCATGGATTTCTGAATCCGTCACCCAAAGCTTATCCCTAGGGAATATATTCATGTCTGCAAGCGTAGCACATTCATTATCAATAATCCGGGTACCTTTGTGAAGTACCTGGTTTTCCTTTACAACCTGCATAATATAAATTAGCAATCAGAAGCCTACCAGACACTACACTGTGTATGTGCACATGTGCATTTGTTTGTGTGCGCATTTGTATGATTAGCTTCAATTAGCATACCCCAAAAGATTCCCATATCATCATTTTTAACTGGTATATTGATGTGGAGCCCGAGACTTTTAAACTGATTTGATCCCCAGCATTTGTCTTCCGAGAACGTTTGGAAACTCGGCGATCTGGATCAGAAGTGGTGTCAGATGCTTCTAAAATTGACTTTGGAGCTTCCTTGCCATGTATTAAGAATACATATATGTCCTCATTGCAATAATCAAGCTTCCGCATTAGCTCCGTGCTTTCTCTTTCTCCAATGCAATCCTCACATATCTAGGAAAATTGAGACACCTAATCAGAAAAGCTTCTTTAAAACTGCTTCTTGTACATCTAAAATGTAGATATGAACCATACTCACAGAATTTATACAATTTTTCTGCAAAATATAGCAGATGTTGCTGGCACTTGAATTCTTGGAAAAAAAAATTCATTACAGTAGAGAGAGAGAGAGAGAGAGAGAGAGAGAGAGAGAAGGGAGGACTGAACTAATTCTGCAAGACAACTAACGCTACTTTTGTTTTACAAAGTAACTAAGGATCCTACCGCTACCAGAAGACAACACATCCAAAGGATTCCAAAGATTGGAGTACCTAATGTTGGCAAATATTAAAAGTTCAAAAGCAACAAAAAAGAATCATCATATATAACAAATTTCCTTCATTATGCAGCACAATAAAACACACAAAAAAATAGAAGGTAAACCTTTACCTCAGGACAAGTCCTAATCACCAGTGGTCTAGACTCAACTTCACCATTCACTTGATTTGGGGTGCCAAGATCTTCCTCACACATTGGCATATCTTCGCAGGACCCTGCCAAATTATTTCCTTCAGTATTACTCAACTCGATTTGAGCAGATATGCCTTTCTCCTCAATACCACCCCAATCCCCACAGAAGGATTTCCAGTCACTCTCCGAAATGATTATTAACCCATCTGCCTAAAATCCACAAAAGAAAAGATGAAGCAAGAATTCCAACATTAGAGCATTCACAAGTATGATTTTGATCAGCAACTGCAGTGAAAGCATAAAGAGCATGAAAGAAAAACATTTTGTATAAGAAACAATAATTTTATAAAATGAAAAAGATACAAGGGAAGACGAGCAAGTTGTCCAATAAGGATTACAACATTATGACTAGTAGAAACCTTATAATCTCTTTGCCAACATCTCATTTTAGAACCATTCCCCATACAAATTTATTTAGACCCCAAGAAGGATAATGATTTTCCAGGACAAAGAAAAAAAACCTCACTGTATCCTGCTCAAGTGGAATATCCACAATCAATTACCTAAAAAAACCCTATTCCTTATCAATAAGTTCCCAATATCTAAACCCCATTTTGTTTCAGTTTTTGCTCTAGTCCCAAAATAATTAGATGATCTCTCAACCCATCACCACTCCCTTCGTGAAAAAGGCTCTCATTAATCTCTCTAAAATTTTGTCTACCCTACTATGCAGTCTAAAGATAGATATGAAATAGGTAATGCTACTCGAAAAGAAAAACTATTGCAGCACCCATTGAGTTTATTACAAAAAAACTCTGGAAATTTTACCATTAAAAATGACATGACTCTCTCTCTCTCTCACTCTCTCTCACACATAAACGCACACATCCACAAACATATTCATTCATATACTTACAGGGGAGAACTTCTGGAATATCAAACCACGTTTCCAGACCAGATCAAGAGGCCTTTCAAGAAGTCGTGAATGCTGAAAGGAAATATGAGGAGAGAGGTTAGAATAATTTTATAACATTAATAACAAAAATGGCTGAGATTGAACTACATGGACCAGAATAGCTCTCAAATGTGCAACAAGATGACTAGTTTCATCATCACTAAATAAGAACTTGTTGAACAGGACCAATTTCAATTTATGTCTGACTCAAAATAATGCATGCTAAAGATTTCATCAACTTGCAACTACATAAACCCTGCAATCATAACGCTAATGAATATGGCAAGAGTAAAAAACATGCAAATCACCATTTACACTCTACTGGAGGTACCATAATATGATTCAACACAAGCACTGCCAGGAAAAGTTGCAAATTACCTTTTCACACTTCAGCAAATCCATGATGTTAACTAATGTTTCAGGTTTCACCACTGAAGAAACATTCTTGCCACTTGCATTAACGTAGTTTCTCCATTTTGAAAGCCAAGAAGAGGGTATCAAGTAATACTTGCAATTGAGAGAAAGTGGAATACTTTTCCCCATAGCCAATTTCTCATGAGTCTGGCGCTGTTTGAGCCTCACCAATCTGCAACATAAATAATGGTCAAAGCAATTACATGCTTATCAGCTCTACACTACCAGTAGAAGAGTAAAATTGTAAATTACCTTAAAGAATCCTCCAGGCATGCAACTTCAGATAGTTCTTCACTGCATTGGGAACACTGTTCGGAGTCTGAAGGAAAAGTTGAGCAACCCAAGTCATCGGCAGGTTTTACTGTTAAAGCGTCTTCATAAAGGAAGAGCCAGAGATTCTCGGGAACAAGCAGTCTTTTAGCACCAGTGGCTTGCTCAGGCATAAGTTTCCCATGAGGACACCTAATTGAAACCGTGGGCCCCGCATCAGCTTCAGATGGAGCATCAAGAATTTTTCGTTTAAGCCACTGTTGCAACCTACAAATGAAAACCAACTGTAATAACTATACACCAAGAAAATATGAAGCAGCAGAAGTTATGAGTAGTACAAACAAATTGAAATTAAAGTAATAGCATTATCTTCTGCTCGCTGTGTAAAAGTCAAATGCAACATCATTTATTAAATCATCCATCAATTATTTTTTTAACCGAAGTCATCAGCATAATCATTGAAGAGGTCTGAAAGAAGATTAAAATGCAACAAAACAGTCTGCAGTCATACCATGCTCTAGAAACATAATATATTCCTTCTGAACACCTCCCTGCAAGTGCATTCTCGGCAACTTGCTTCATTAATATTCTCCTATCCCTATAGCTGTCAGCACAGACTACATTTCGAGCACCATCAATAAGGCAACCCATGCAGTACTCTTCATTGGACAGTGTTGGCCCCCCCTCATACTGAAATTAACAGCATTCAATTAAAAAAGAAAAGCCATTAGCAATTATTACAAAGTGCAACAGAAGGAAAACAGAAACATAGAAAGGGGAAAAAAAAAACAAAAAAACAAAAAAACAAAATCAGAACAATTGACAACATCAGCACATGAAAAGCCACAAAAAGATGTGCCAAAGTGCTACTCTAGAAAGAAATTAAAAGCGATATAATTGTGTAGAAAATAGGATCTAGAGCAAGAAGGAATGCAACTGCAAATAGTTTCATCACATATAGCATCATGAAGCAATTTACAGAGGCAAGTAATGATAAACATAACACAAAGTTCACACAACATTAAGTGAGACCAATTAATCAAGCAAATACCTTAGAGAACAACTTGGTCCAAGCTTTAGCTGACAACCGCTTTATGTAGCCAACCTTTGACACTGGAACTTTTCCATGCAAGCATTGGATGGACGTATTGTCAAGAACACTGCAAGGAACTACAGTGTAAGCCAAAAAAAATTCAAAACAAAAACCCTGACATTGTACTTGCAGCATAAAGAGAGTTGGGCACTAAATTATACAAAGTAAAAAAGAAAGGAGCTCTGAGGTGATGTTTTGGGTAATAAAATACCTACTTAGTACTTATAGTAGGCTAATGCTTTTTGCCGCAACTTATTTTCTCTCAAAGAGAAAATGTGGACATGCACACTCATAGAAAACTACTAACACAATCAAAATAATAAACTCACATGATGTGACTTTGCATGCACAACATAACAAAAAAAATTTAGTTGAGAAAATAACTCCCAACTTATACAAAACAAAGACATCAAACATGTTCTTACAGTGGAGTAATGTTGTCAGCCCACTGACGAAGCCAGTCTGTTGAAATCCAATAAAAGGGTTCCTCAAGTGATCGAACCGGAGCTTCAGACAAAATTGACCGCACTTCTTGTCTCCGTTCTGTGATACGATTCATCTCTTCTTCCTTCTTAGATTTGTATTGTTGGCAAGCATCAAGATAGGATGAATTAAAGTTATTAATCTCTTCACAAAGATGGGATGGAAGAGAACCAGAAACAATATCACCTTCTATCTTCCTATCATTGGCATTACATTCCAAATGCATTTTCTCATCATCCTTTTGCAAATGCCTGAGATTATACATAAGCATATATGCATCACTAGATGAAAATGTCTCCACATGACAACTAGTAAGAGATTCTGAAGGTTGTTGAACGACATCCATATTATCACCATCAGAAACAGCATTCATTTGTTCCGTGCAAGATGAATTAACTGGTTCAGGTTTAACAGGCTTGGTATTGGAACTTAAAGCACCTTCTCCAAATGGGTGACAACCTAAGTTAGAGACTTGCTCATCATCAAATTCCCACCATTGCCCTGTCTTCTCATCCTTAATATGAGCTACATAATGGCCACTGTTAACTGCAGTTCCCTTGTGAATCAGCACAGCTGACAAGTCATAAATCAATTCAAGTTGAGAAGGCTCCGATAGCCTCTGCCTCATATCAAGTACTCCAGGAAAATTAAATGCCGAAGTAATTTTCTTCTTTGTAGTCGTCTACTGACACAAATGAATACACAGAAGATATATTAAAAAAATAAATAACTATTAACAATAAGCCAATGATCATAACTTCTTTATCAACCCATATAAACATGAATATAAGTACAACCTCTACTCAGCTTCAGTATCAAACACTGTTAAATTACAAACCTGTGTGTATAAAACATAGCTTACATGGCTTTTTCGTACTCATCAACAAGTTCCAGACATGTATATAAATTATCATTCTAAAGTTTGGCAAGTTGACAGTTATAGCCAGAAAATGGAAACTCTCCATTCTCAAGAATACCATAAAATACCTTTGGAAGGAAAACGCAACGTTTAAGCTGAAAATTCAGAACATCAGGCAATGTGCGCAACTTGATACTTCTAGTAGCATCAACTCTTGTCTTACACGACTCACAAAAATATTGATTATCTCCATGAAGCTCTTCGACACTAAGGTAATCATCTAAACTCTCATCCAACCTTTTCAAACCCCTCACATTCAACTCCAGCTCATAGAAGTCTTCCATGTTTGAAGAAGCTTCAGAATCTTTTCCACATTGTGAGCACCTACATGCATATAAGGGTAAAACAAAATAAAGATAAACAGATATTTCAGAAACAAGAGCACACCTCAAGAATAGCCATGTGAGATCAGCTAAAGACATAACTGCCGAATTATTTTATAAGAAGCAGCAAATGTACTCACACAATTGTTGCCGGACTAAAACTAATGAAAAATAAAGCAAAATTAAGAGCTTCAAAAAGTTACAAATGACAGGTTACGACCTCCTCCCACCTGCCAAAGGGAAAAAAGATTTAATAGAAAGCAACGGAGTATATCTTACGCCCCACCAGTCACTAAACTGGACTGAAAATTTTGAAAGTCCATTGAGAAGGATATGAAAATTAAAAATTACATCCACAATAATTCTTTTTAGGAAAAAATAAGAATATTTCTCTATGAGCAAAGTCACTACTAATTCAAAAGGAATAAGATACCACACTAATAATATTTTAATGCAATTAACAAAATTGAATGAATAATCACCATAATTCCAAAAGAATATAAAAATAACATCAAGAAAGAGGTCTTAGCCACAAGAAGTAAAATTCCATTGTAATCAGATTCAAAGTCTTACCTCGTAACATGTGAGACACTTCCACGGAAAAGATCTTGAACAATAGCTTTTGCCTTTGAAACCTTAGAGTGGCTCAGACAACGTTCAAGCAAAGAAAGAAGCAACGTTAGAAACTCATGACTGTCCTGTTGAACTCCATTATCTAACTCCAGCGTTTTTACAAATGGAGATGAGTCTATAAACGCCATTTTACTGGCATGCAGCTGTGCAAAAAGGCGTGAAAGTTGATTCAACACAGGTTGTCGTTCCAAAACATCAGGTTCAACCAAGAAGATACCTTCACGGAAGGATCTATTCATGTACAAGCATTGAAGTATGCTGT
This sequence comes from Purshia tridentata, assembly GCA_003254885.1. Classification (NCBI taxonomy): domain Eukaryota; kingdom Viridiplantae; phylum Streptophyta; class Magnoliopsida; order Rosales; family Rosaceae; genus Purshia; species Purshia tridentata. The sequence goes on from QANT01002935.1 coordinate 47,542, forward strand.
TAGCATAGCACGTCGCACCAAGATTGGTGAGGCCTGCAGGAGAGTCAGCAGAAGGACGAAGATCCTTAGAAGGATCTGGGCCAAGAGCTTGCAGAACCTCCGACGTCTTCTGCCATAAGCCAGATTTCCGACTTCCATTAGGAGGTGGAATTAGCCCACAAAAGCAATTTGGGTTATCTTTAGTATTCACACGGCAGCCCTGACAAACCGGCTTTGAAATTTTATATAGCGCATTTACATCCTCATTTGTTATTGCACCTGTTGCATGTATTTTCCTACACAAATTCAAACCACTATGAGAACCCCCACAACAAAAGATGCAGGTCAAGCAACAAATACAATTTTTTAAGCATAAAGCAGAAAGTGCTTGTACCTCAATATTTCAGAAGTGGTGTCAACGTTATCCCCTGGTTTGTTTCTTTTATTTTTACTCCGAGTACTTGGTCGGCTCATTTTAACAACGGACCAACCCTGCAATGGACATAAATTCAGAACATTAATTCCTGCACACACTAACATATATTACACTCTCTAGCATCATTTTACAATGATATATCACAATAAGATGTAGAATTCACCAAAGTTAGAAAGCAGTTTGATAGAACCCATGTGTAGAACTACCATTTGTAAAACTGGCTTGCAAGGAATGGGTGGCCAAGAGATCATACACTATCCCAAGATGTTTTATTTTTTTAAATGTGGACTATTGGGATCCTAACTCTGTTATTCTCTGTCAAAAGGGCATTATAAACTAATTTTCTAGAGTAAATGGTTTCCTTTTCTTTTCTAATTATTTGGAAGCTTGGGAGACACATTACTTTTTGATACTCGCAGAAAACACGTCCTTGCTTGCTGTACCAGAAACTTGCATTGTAAAAAATTTCAGATGCAAAGACGTCCATTATGCATATATTCTCAAAGCTAGTAAGGAATACATTGTCAGGAAATGAAAAGAAAAAGACTTTATATGAATGATCTTCAAGCAGAACTTTCCCGACAAAAAAAAAAAAAAAAAAAAAAAAAAAAAAAAAAAAAAAAAAAAAAANAAAAAAAGCAAATAATTTAACAGAAAGAGAAGAAAAAAAACGCTAGAAACTAACGAGCAACAAAATTAGCCTAATCAAAACGAAAACAAGAAATAAAATCACAAAATTCATCCATCTTAAAACCGATAAAAAATAGGGAAAAAAACAAATAGAGAAGAGAGAAATAGCTTATCAGGTACCGGTTGAGGAGAAAAGGAAGCTGGTTGCAGCTGAAACTGGAAGATGAAGAAGAAGAAAGAGCGGAGCTTTTTGGTGTGAAATTGGGAATAATAAAAATATAATTTGGGGGATTTTTAGAAAGAGAAAAAAAAAACGCTAGAAACTAACGAGCAACAAAATTAGCCAAATCAAAACGAAAACAAGAAATAAAATCACAAAATTCATCCATGTTAAAACAGATAAAAAATAGGGAAAAAAACAAATAGAGAAGAGAGAAATAGCTTATCAGGTACCTGGTTGAGGAGAAAAGGAAGCTGGTTGCAGCTGGGACTGGAAGATGAAGAAGAAGAAAGAGCCGAGCTTTTTGGTGTGAAATTGGGAATAATAAAAATATAATTTGGGGGATTTTTTAGGTCAGCGTGCGAGGAAAGGAAAGGTTTGATTTTGGTTACATTACATTACATTTATTTCCTTTTGTTTATTTATTTATTATGGTAATATAATATAATAAAATAAATATAATAAAATATGACTGGAAAAGGAGGGTCGACTCACGCAGGCGGAGAGGAAGGGAGCAAGGAGATGGACAGACAGACGGACTTAAGAGATTTTTTGTTTTTCCTTTTTTTATTTTTTTATTTTTGGTGAATGATGGGGTTTGATGTGTGTGACACGAGGGTCAAGATCCAGTCAGAATCTGACCAAATCTTTTGTTTTTTCCTTTTTTTAATTTTTTTTTTTCGGTGAATGATGGGGTTTGAGGTGTGTGACACGAGGGTCAAGATCCAGTCAGAATCTGACCAACAAAAAAATAAAGATGCAGTCAGAATCTCAGGAGACTTTTACAGTTAGTTCCCACCAGTCTGCCAACATTTAATTAATTAACTCTGCAACTTTTCTATTTACTAAAGAAAAAATCTAAACTAAAATATATTTTATTAGTTACCAGAAAAATGGATACACTAACCTCACATGCTCAAGTGCTCAACAAAACCATCCTTATCCGGGTTCTCATTTTCTTGATAGCATTAGTATTACTATTATTAAAATAAGTAGGAGTTTTTAAGGAATTTAGCCACACCAAGAAGTTT
>QANT01002936.1:0-12774 GCA_003254885.1 Purshia tridentata
GAAATAAATAATTGCACGTTTATTTCGAATTTTGAATGAGATCAATTTTTGTCACAAATGAAGGCCTAAAAATATGGACAATAAATTTGATCATCAAAATAGGAAGAAAAAATAAACGAAAAATATTATTGAATAAATTAAAGGATTTTTATTTCTTTAAAGTTTTGAACGATCAATAATAAAAATGATAATAAGAAAAGAGGCTAATTAATGTGTAATTCATTAAGTTATTGGATGCTGACATAGTTAGTCAAATGACTAAAGTTATATCTTAAATATCCATCAGGTTTATATTAAAAAAACCATTTTTCCAAGAATTAGAATGTAATAAACCGAATATTTTATCCTAAATGCTGGGAGAGACTATTTAATATGTGGGAGAATTGATGTTTCACATTAGAAAGTGTAAGAGCTTTTTTAAAAGTTCTTTCAAATGAAGAATTCTTCATTTTTTAAAGAAAGAGAAGAGTATTTTGAATTTCAAAAAACTTTAAAATGAATCTTAGAAAAATACACGGATTAAGAAGATCTTTTGGCCTTTTATATATATATAGTGGCACCTAATTGCCAGGTGCCTATTTCTATTATAGCAATAGCAAACATTGATGTTTCGGTTCGTAGGATGAAATCCAATTTCTTAAAAAGCTAGTAAACCTAAAAATACATACAAACCTTTGATTGATCAATTCTAAGATGTTACGAGAGATCTGTTATACAGATCTCTTGCTCTGGAGGCACTTGCCAATTGCTCTGAATCTTGTCAACTCCATTCCTTCTCCAATGGCCATGGTCACAGTCACATCCTTTCTTTCCCTTAAAAACTTGATCAAAAAATGGACCTCCAATTTCTCTTTTAGAGTGATATTCAAGATTGTTCACTCCCCTACGTACGCACCCATTTGGATTAAGATTCATATTCTTCAACAGTTTCAAATGGCCTTCAAATTTGCAGTCAATAACCGCAAAGTTAATTCTTGAAACGCTTCACCACTAGACAAGGATCAATGCCATAAACGTATTCAATAAAACCATCAAGACCATCTTCAACCAGTAGGGTTTTGCTAATTTTCTGCACATCATGATCATTGTTAATGCAAACAATTAGCTTGCCTCCAGTCTGCTTAGCAGTCACGGCCAGTGAATCAGTCAGTGGGGTTCTACCTTCAGATGTGATTTGCAGCATTCTTCTTGCTCGCTTTCCAGCTGCCAAAGCTGATATGAATTCCATGCATTTTGGTTCTATGATTCTACTGCTTGTGCTACTTCCATCGCTAAATTAAGTCTTTATCATTGTGAACCTTACACTGATCGAATTGAGAGAAAATAACAGGATGATCAAGATATCAACTAATACTAGCCATAATATTGCATGTGAATTACACTCAAATTACTCAATCAATTAACGAAACGAAGGAGAAATTATAAACTTATTATTTATTAATTAGATATCAACATTATCTGACATATCTTGCATGTTATTGTTAGACTTATCAATCCAAACTACACATTTAAAAGTAAAATTGTACTTAATCAATGATATGATCCACATTAGGTATATGACTATAAGATAGACAAGAGAAAGTTTCTAATCATAATGGAGTAGAAAATGACCAGCTGAAGAGTATGTAAGTAGGCTTCCAGGGCATCTCATGAGGAGACCAAAATTCCATTTTTAACGAATTGCTTGTTTGAACTTGTAAGGTCGACTTCAAATGGGTTGAAAGATATCAATCTAATGAAGTATTTAAGAGAACAGAGTTGATGGGTAGTTGCATATTTATAGCATTTGAAAAAAATTATTAGTCAATGACTTTATTGATTGTTTATCCAATGAAGGGTGTTTTTACTTTTATATCCCATTGTGACAAGTGGAGTGACGAGGGATTTGTTTGCATGCAGTTGGTGAAGTCGTGGCGGAACTTGAGCACTTTCATGTGACCCTAACTGGCTAAAAAGGACAAAAACAAATCTGAATGAAGGAATGTGACTCAATGGGTTTGAGTGTTTCGTCATTTTTGAGATGAATTGTCATTCACAAACATGCTTTAAGCAGACAGCACGACGTGTGGACAAGAATAGTTGCTTATGGAACATCCTCCTATAGGATTATCTGAAAAAATGTGTGGACCGGGTGCAGAAAAGATATCACAGCCATAAAATTTTACAATGTTAGTGAAATTATGACTGTGGTACTTTTTTTACACCCACTCTGCACCTCTTTTTCCGTACCTAAAAAACCCCCTCCTCTTATAATAGAAAATTAAAACAAAATCTTTTATGAGACATGCTTTATAAAATATCCTCTCTCACAATAAAAAATGAAAAAAAACACAATTTAGAGCCACGTGTAGATGGAACAAATAAACACCAACTTGGTTATTTAACAAGAAACGAGTCTTGACCTTAATTGACAAAAGAAAAAAAGTATCGACGTTATTTTATTTTAATTTACTTTAGTATATTTCCTCCATCACTTGGACTAATTTTAACAATACAATAAACACATCAATTAAACTACAAACTAGGCAAATACCTTTATATTATTGTATATGTGAATGCTCAATCACATTCTCTACGTTTAATGTAGTATTTATCGCACACATCAATTTTCTTATCTCTCTTGTAATTACTTTATTTAAGAGAGGTAAAAGCAATGAATGCAATCAGCAATGAATGCATTTTTACTTTATTTAATTTTGAGGTGTATGTGGGAGACATTGAATTGGTCAGTGCCAAACATGTCATCAGCAGGCAGTATCACAATATCATATGTTGAGACCAATGACAATAGATAAAAATGGGCATGGAACAAAGCTAAGGTTTGACTGCAATAATTATCGTAAAAGGTTTTACTTACTCTGATAGCTCGAGAGAGAGCACATGAGATGGAACAAATAAACACGATTATAGTACTACAAAATACCACTAGACTAACAGCTTATTATTGATAAATAAAAAAATTAAAAAAATCAAATTATATAATATGTTTCATGTGATATAAAATGAATATAATACATGTTGAATACAAAAATTATTAAATAAAAATTATTCACTTATTAATTACTTAGCAAATTACTAATAAGTCAATAAAACATTTGTAAATTACACACTAATTAATATCTAATTTGAGTTCCCAAAATAGTCAATTAGATATTATAGCAAATTACTAATAAATCAATAAAACATTTGTCAATAACCAGACCAGTACTGAATTTACTTTAAATATTGTTTGTTCATTTACTTTTTTGCCCTTCTTTTTTGGCATTGCTTCCTTCCTCAATTTATATATAAGTCAATTAGATATTATAGCAAATTACTAATAAATCAATAAAACATTTGTCAATTACACACTAATCCATATGTAATTTGAGTTCCCAAAATGCTCAATTAGATATTATCACAAATTACATTTTAGTCAATGGCCCAGACCAGTACTGAATTTACTTTAAATATTGTTTGTTCATTTACTTTTTTGCCCTTATTTTTTGGCATTGCTTCCTTCCTCAATTTATATATAATGATAATTTCTTATTTCTTATCTTATCTCCTCCTATGGTATAGAATAAGCTTGGTAGAGACTTCATAAAAATTTTAGAGCTAAACCATAACATAATGCCAACAAATTAACCAGTCATTTGTAATATTGAAACTTTTTATTGACCGTTATTTTTACTGATGGTAGTACACTTAATTTCTTACAATAATTATGTTCTCTTTTGTACATTATGTAATTTGGTTTATTACTTTTTAGTCCGTCTTAACTATAATAATATTTTGAAATAGTTCATTGACCTAGTTGTAATATTGAAACCTTTTATTAACTTATTTGTAATTAGACCTTAATAATTATAGAATTTGTATTGAATACACACCTCAATTTTATTTATACTACAACTTTTTACACTTTATATATTGCATCATAAATTACATAAGTAATCAATACCACATAGAGTTTTTATGAGGTTCAAAATGTTCACCGTCTTCAATATCTTCATGTGCAGACTAAATGTATTGCTAAGCATAATCATCCCATGCTATTTCTCCAAAATAATTTTGCATGTAATTGTTTGTAAGATTCCGCATTTTTCCAAATTTTATTTTAAAAAATATTTTAAATATGATAGGGACTTATTTGAGAAATAAAATATTTTTAGTTAGTTTATAATTTTCGTTTTAAATAATTTAGACCCAAAATTTACTTTTTGATTTAATGGGCTTTTGGTTTCGAACTTCGATTCGTTGGACAGGTCTTAAGCCTACGAGCCCATAGATGCAAATCGTTCATGAAAGGGAGCTACAATTCGAGTTTACGAATGTTTAAAAACCCAAAATCAAGCACATGCTGGTGGCCAATGGGGCTGGTTTTGGTCTCCCCATACTCGCCTCCTCTCCCTCTTCATCCTCATGTGCTTAGTTTTGCCCAAAAAAAGTCCATAATTCAATATCCAATTCGAACCCGTGGATCTCCTCTGACATTGACTCATCGTTTTTGACCCACCACCACTTGGGTCTCCTCCTAAACGAGCTGAACATATGGTTAGTCTCCAATCACCATAGAGTGCGAATTGAATCCCCAAAATTTTGTTTAACTTAGAAATTTCAAAATTTTCCATTTAAATTTTCAAAAGTTTTGCAAGAAAACAGTGTAAAAGAAAATCAAAATTTGTCACAAATTTCCTAAATTTCCACCGAAATATTCAAAAATTTTCAACAAATACATAAAATTGTGTTAAGATTTCCATAGCCCCAATTTTCGAAATTTTACTCTTGACCACAACTCAGCTAAATTATTTATGTAGGATATTATTATCACAGATTAATGATACAATTCAAGAATGAAAATTAAAACATTTCCTATTCAATTTGCCAAATGCTAATTACACGGCAGTGAAGCAGTACTGTCATATTTTTCTTTTTTTCTCTTTTTAGTTTCAAACATTTGTGTGTAGACTTCATGGGTAGACTGAAACCCCGTCCCCTAATCGATATCTTTTACAGCATCCTGCACCAAAACCAGCAAGACAAAACATTCAACTTGGAAAAAGAAGTGCCTTCTTACCCATCCAGTTTTTAAAAAGAACAATAAGATTTAGGATTCTAACTTATAATACTGGCAGTATTAATACCAGGATTTGGTATATACTCACGCTTTTACTCACACAAAACACGCAAAATGTGCCATGATTACCCAGAGATTATTTTATAACCCGCTATAACTCATGTTCTCCACGAGTACATTAGAACGAGAGTAGATTCCTTACTTAGCTTGATACCCGTTTTGGTACCAAGCTTTCAATCTTAAACACTGAAGAGAGAGTAGTGAGAGAGAAAAAAGAGAAGAGGTGAGAGAAAGATGGCTAAAATTAAAAACCTGGTACCAAAATGGGTACCAAGCTAGGTAAAGAACCTGCTCTCCAGTAGAACCACCCCAAGATTTAACAACTCAGCTTTTTCCATAAATTTGCCTCAGAGCTACTAGCAGAATTACAGACAGAGCTCACTAACTTCAACTGGATAGGAATGACTGTTTAGGCATCATAATTGAGTTATCTTGCGAAAACAAAAAAAAATATTTACCTCATGGAGTATGTAGCCTTTATGATTTGAACAAGTAATTAACTGGTTAAAAAACCAAAAAAAAAAAAAAACAGAATGCTTGTCAATTTGGGAATTACCTTTGCTAGTCGTGTTACATAAGCAGCTGCTAATGCTGTGGCTAGCAGTCCAAGCCCTAGTGTCAGTAGCTGACCATTTCCTCCAGGTAAACCAACATCAGATTCTTCTTGCTGAAATAAATGAATTGAAGTAAAATTCAGGTAAAAAGAATTAATTCAACTAATTTCCCTAATTGAAAAACTTCAGTAGAAGGAAAGGCAGAAATTCTCTAATTTACAATCCAATGTGTCAACAATAAATAAATCGATCAGCAATTGTTCAGACCTAATTCTGATACTTGGACAAGGCAATAGATAACTGGATGATTGTCTCAAATAGATTATGATAAAAGAGAGAAGCACCAACTACATATTACTAAGTCAATACAGTAAATTGACTTGAACTAACCACAACCTCAATGGTGATTTCAATCCCCAATGCAAAGAAAGATTTAGCTTTCAAGATAATCATGTGAGCATGATGCTTTTCCTTTTATGGTCAATTAATGCTCGTCTCTCATGTAACCAATTGGTTTTTATAAGATAAGAACTAATATGATATCATCTATCTTCAACTATTGCTATTTGCTGATAGTAAAAAAGCTAGGAAAGTAGGTTTTGACCACCCATGTAAAGTACCCAACACCCATCCAATGTTCTTGAATCTTCCCTTCGATCAATAAAGTTTGGTTTGAATGTGAAAATTAATCTACAGATATGTTTTCCAGTAGGCTTCTGTAAATATGCAAATAGGAAACTTGTAAAGCCAGATTCTTTCTCAGCTGTTCAGCATTACATTTGGTTACCCTTTTCTTCCAAAATACTAATTGGACTCCTGAACTAGTGAAATGGATGCAAATTATCTTTAGGAGCTCCTTCTTTGCAATTATGTCATGCAGATTTCTTCCTCATAGTTATAAGTTAATCATGTAAATAGTGTCCCATAGCTGCTAAAAGATATAATCAATCAAAATCTTCTCTTAAAATTGCCAGCTGCTTCGGCTTGTGAAGTGTCTTGTCATACAAGACACCTAGGAATTATTCATGCCTTCACCCAAAGGATGGTTAGTTTATGGGATAGGAGAGATGCCTCCAGTTCTATAACCCTAATGCCCCAATGTGTCCAATGAACCCCACAAAAAGATAGATAAACTAAATAAATTATCTCTTTTTCTAACCTAATTTGCTCACTTTATAAATTCCCCAGTCACAAGAATTGCAAGTCTAACTAATCTGTTAGAAGATCCAAATTAGTAACTGCATGAAAAGCACATGTTAATACATATGTGTAGAGCCCAGTGTTGCAGATGCCAGCATGACTAACTCTTCCATGGGGCATCTCTCACAATGAGATGGGACCCCAATGTTGTGGGACCCACCTCATTGTAAGAGATGCCCCATGGAAGTCTCTCTCTGCCAGCATGGAAAGCACTAACGCATCTGGATGTAATCTGGCACCTTTCCATTTCCCAGACTTGTAACTATACGAACCACAGAATATAGAGGTTGTTACCCAACTTACGTCTGGTAACTATATATTCTATCATATAATGAAAGAACCTATGAGGGCGTCACACTTTTTTACTCTATCACTCTTTTATGTTAGACTATTAGTAGTTATCTTATTTATTCAAAACTACCAGATAAAGAATAAGAGTTTGATCTAAATGTAATTGCCCAATAAAATATCACCGGCCCCGGACTAATTTAATAGCACTTAAAAAATCAGCGAAGCCATCTCTACATGTGTTGGAGGGTTAGATTTATCTAAATTTGTATTACATTAATCACTTTCACTCATAGTTATTATTGATTTTCCAAGTTACACCTACTGCTTCACATTACTCCTGATTAACTGCCATAATCTTTTACCAGCTTATTGAGAAAATAAATCCAGAATATATTCCTCACCGTGCTACAATATATGAACACATTGCCACCTCTTACGCTGGCAAAGAAAGCCCCTAATTCATAGACCTTACAGATTTGAAATATATTTCAGAATTTTTTATAACCATATGACATGCAATAATTCAGTTATTTGTTCTATAGTTTTCATATAGTAACATGGCTGCTTCAGTTTTTTTATTGTTTTAAATAGATTCTTACCATGGAAAGACTAGGTATAGCAATCTATCAACATCAAGTCAGATGCTTGGCTCAACATAATTAGTATGATTAAAATAAAAACGTAAGAGTAATGATTTCTGCTCTCTAATGTTGGGTTTTGATCTAATGAATGTCGAATTGTCAATATCATATTGATTTTTATTTTCTTTTCGCTTTTGCAGTATGGTAGTATATAAATCATCTGTTTTATATTCACTCTCCTAACCCCTCCCCTCTTCCCCCAGACAGCAGGAGAATAATTAGAACTAGAGGAATAATAGGGCTAGATGTATAAAGAGAGAATCACCAGAATAGAAATAGAGGAAAAAAAAACAGAGAGAAACTCACAATTATGGCTCGCCCAAATGCACCAGCACTCACGTAAGCCCATGTTCCTGGAAGCATCCCCAACCAGCTGCAAGACAAATATAGATTTGACTTAGAATCATAGAGTGAAAAATGTTACAAACATGCTATACATGTTAAAATCAATTCATGATATTAAAAATCAACTACTTTTGAAGGTAAACTGCTTAGCATGACCATCAGACTCTCTTCCTTTAATTATTTTGTTTTTCCAATGGAGTGATGGACCACTGCCATCATGCATAATTTATAAATTTTTATTTGATATATCAGTCTTACACCTTTTATGTGCTTTAATCATCTTCACACAATTGAGAAGGAGCATAATCATCTTTTTACTGAAACTATCAGGCTTCTATAACTTCAAAACTGACAAAATGTGTTATCACATGTTGGGACTATTCAATGTAAACAGGATAAAAAGTACATGGAACAAATGAAATCCTTGAACTAGCAGATATATGAGCTCTAATTACATAGTTTCATGTTGAATATGAAGAGCTGCATAATGCATTGCACAAGAAAAACAAACATGAAAATTTCCGCCCTTATGAGGGAAAGCAATGACTAAACCATTCATGCATAGAAGCCTTCAAGAATCTCTTTTAGCTTGAGCTTACTAGCTCATCCAATAGGTGTGTTCCGAATTTTTCAGCCAGAACTCACTTTAAGCTTTGGCCAAGATGATTTCAGGCATTTAGAACCCAAGCATCAATTCTGTCTTAACCTAGCTCAACCTGCTGTAGGTGGATCCAATGCATTTTTCAGGGTGATCTTAAGTTTTATATACGGATATTATCTTTTGTATCTTTAAACTAAAGGCTGTCTGCAAGTTGGTGGTGGAGTTGTTTCAAGCCAACTTAAGCATTTCACTTCAAACCACAAAGCTAAAAAAAAAATCGTGTTAAAATTACCAAAACCATTTAGACCTTAGCACTTCATTGTGGCCCAAAATTGGCCTTTAACCCATCATATAAGGCAGGTTAAGAAGGTTTAAAAACACTTGGCCTCATAATCGGGCTGTTCTGAACTAGAGCTAAGAACCTCAAAAAATTGAGCTTGAACAGGTCCTAAGTTTGGCTCAGCCCGTCTGATTTATAGCCCTAACTCTCAATAGCAGCTAATGAGAACAGTTGTATAACAACCAACTTAATGTGCAAGAACTTTACTTAAGTGAACAAGAAGCAGGCAACAAACCTTCCCAACACGTATGGAACAAACTTTACGGATGTCAATCCGTACAAATAATTCCCCAAAGAAAAAGGAAGCAATGGGCTCAAACGAAGGAGAGTAACAACTCTGAAGCCATTTTCTCCAATAGCCTTATCAATTGCAAGGAACTTTTTGTTTCCCTCAACCATTTTAAGAATTCTCTCACGAGCAAAATATCTAGCAATCAGAAAGGCAACACTAGCAGCCACCTGCAATGGGTAAATAATATCAGAACAAAAAAAAAAAGGTGCATACAGTAATAATTTGTTCTTTGTATACTTGCAAAGAAACTGACTCACTGTTCCGCTTATAGAGACTAGAACAGAACCAACAACCGAGCCAAAAAGGACACCAGCTGACATGGTCAATGGAATAGCTGGAATCGCAAGGATCTAGGAAAACATAAATTTCACTGTATCAGAAGGTGAAAGAAGACTGGTATGATTTTCTATATCATCTGAAAATAGATGCTATAAAAGTGTTGAATATTGCTATGAAAGAGAGATGAGGGAATCACGTTCAAATCATATAGCCCACAGAGAACCAGCTTATTTCCCATTTATATAATTTTTAAAATGAATTTAAAAGACCCATAAATATTATCCACCAAAGAAAAATGGCTAGTTTTGTTTCTCCTTTATAGGAAATATAAATACCGAGCATAGATAAACATACAATAGGGGAAAAAAAACATAAAAAACATATTAAAGGCTAACAGTGCATACAGATATAGCAATATATTCAAGGAAGGGTATCAAACGCATACTTCCAGTCCTGCATAAACTGCTACAAACAACGCATATCCAGCTGGACCGTAACCTGTTCACCAAAAGCCATATGAGATTAGGTCAAAAGAAACTGGAAGGCCAGTAGTAATGTTAGGATTCTGATTTTAAAAGATAATTCAAGGGACAAGAACTGAATTTCAGAGTTCCACAATAGATAACATACGGAGAAGAGATTTTCCTATTTTCTGACCATGTTGTAAGGGTTGAGTGTGGGAGGTATAGGTCTTACATTAAAATTACAGATATGAGGGAAAAGGAGAGCACTCTAAAGGTGTGTTTGGATGAGGTAGTTTGAAAATACCAAGAAATTTTAAAATGATGGGATTTTAAAAGATGAGATTTTGAAATTTCTTATTTGTCTAAGCATAATGGGATTTGTTATTTTAAATATGGGATCTCTAGTACTCCCTTTTAGCTAACCCATTTGTTTCTCACAGAGCCAAGCCGATAAGGCAGCAACTTCTGCAGCATTGTTTTCTTCGCAAAATAGTTGCAAGATTGGGAACTTTGGTGGGCTACTGCTAACTTGAAGGAAAGAAAGCTCTCTACTCCCATTTTTATAATAGCTTGAACTGCTTATGGATACTAAATTTGGCTCGAGAGAAACAGTAGATGCTTCACCAATATATTCAAGTCTGAGGATGATCCAGCTCACATCATAATGGAGGCTACTCACATGAAGATCCTACATCATAGCCATTTCAGAGAAACAGAGGAAACAACAGAATATGTTTTAAGTGGCAGCTTCCAGTCCAGTTTTTTATTTGATTAGTCTCTCTGCTTTTGTTAGGCTGGTAGCCTGTTTTCTACTTGTAGTGTGTTGTTTTCTTCCTGCTGCTTGTTCTCTTGGTTTGAATAAAAGTTTCATTCAACAGGGAAAAATAGGATGAACATGGGAATTCTATGTTGCAGTGAATGATTAAACTGTTAGGTGCCTTGACAGAGATTTTCATGCCAAGCATGAAATGGGAAAATGTGAATAATAGGCTAAAAGCTCTTCTAGTGCTTCACAGCTCACACACCCAGATTTCCACATGGCTAAAATCTAATGAGAGCTGAGGTACTGAACTAAAACATAAAATCCACCTCGAATATTTCAAAATAATTCATATTACAATCAGATAGGCAAATATTTCATAACACAATAAAAAATGAATCCCACGAAGATCTGAAAAGGTGGGAATGAATCCTAGTTGTGAAACTGAGTGATGCTCCCCAAATAGTATGAAAATGCCTTTACTAATTTATGACGTGAATATGGGACCAATAATCCTCATCTTGCTCTCTTGATAAAAGCTATGAGCTACAACCCAAATTTGCATAAATTGCACTCTTCCTGAGCCCAATCCTAAGTTCCTAACAACCAACTTAAATTCTCATAAAATCACAAATGGGTATTATTACGAAACCAAATTCTAACACCCCAATCAACAAAACCCAAGCAGAATTCAAATAAACCTCAAAAGGGTATACAAATTTCGCAAATTTACCGTCAATGAAGGTCGAAAACTGAGTCAAGAATGTATTGATCTGGTCCTTGTAGACATACCCAACACCGGCAAACCCACCAACGAAACCAACCAGCAAGAGACCCGCCAAAATAGTACCTTTAACCGCAGCGTCACCTTCCATGCCACTCTCACCCTCATCACCGTCATCATCATCATCATCATCACCACCACTGTTTTCATCACTCTTGGGGTTATTAAAGAACCAGCGGAGGCTCTGAGGAGGAGCAGTGGGAGGCCTGGTGGTGGTCTTCTGGAGGCTCTTGTTCTTGGTCTGCTTGAGAGAAGAGCATGGGGTGAGGAAGTGAAAGCGGTTGCTGGGTCTGAAGCTGAAGAGGAAAGAAGGGGGAGGAGAGAAGGAAGAGAGGCATGGCAGTAGTGATGGTATTGGTGGTGGCCTCAGAGTGAGGAGGGTGCGCATTTTAAGTGGCGGGGTGTGCGTAGGATAAGGCGGGAGGAGTAGACACCACTGCCATGTATGGGAATGGGATAACAGATGATTGGATTATGAGGGAAATGGAAAGCAGCAGCAAAACAAAAAGAGTGGTTTTTAAAATTTTTGGAATGGACAGGAAATCTGGAATTTGTGTAAGGGACCGACTTGTATTTGATTTGATGGCAGTTAAAAAGTCGTGTAATTTTATAATCACGTGTCTTCTTTTTTATGGAAAAATATTGTGGTTTAGATTTGAGAACTGAGTAGGAGTGAAAGAGTGGTTGAGGGAGTGCCATGTAGTCATTGGTTCACCTTTGGTTTACAAAGACCGTAGACTGACTGAAAAGTAGGGATGCACAAATATACCGAAAATCTGCTTACCGATCTGATTTGATCTGTAATTTGTGGATATAGTACCGATTAAATCCACACTTTCTTATTTGTGGATATCGATCCGATCCGATCCGCAATTTGTGGATTGGACATGAATATCAATATTGAAAACCACAGATATATTCGATCCGATCCGAAAATTATATATATTAAATTTTTATATAGTTTATATATGTTTGTATATGTTTAATTCCTATTATAGAGTAAATCAAAGCCCCTATTNGTAAATCAAAGCCCCTATTATAGTTTATAATACCATATAGTTCATAAACTATCTATATTATTATATAATTTAAGTTTACGGTATT
>QANT01002937.1:0-29733 GCA_003254885.1 Purshia tridentata
ATCAATGCGAGCGAGATGAGCATCAATGCCATCTAAATGGGTGAAAACCTGAGATGCAACTCCAACAATATATGTATGTAATGAAGCGAAATCAAACGAGGTACACTTAGCTGAAGGTACATCACTATCTACACCTGCAACAGGGGGTCAATATCAACTGCATCTGTAGGACCAGAAGGAGGTACAGCTGAGAATTTGGCACTCTTTTGGAACACCCTAGCACCTATTGGTGTTTCTCCACCGACAAAATCAGAAATTTGAGTAAAATCAACCCCAGCACTCTCAAATAGCTTTGAAAGCAGACGAAGAAAAGGAAGGCCAAACGGGCCCCCCTTTTTCTTCCCACAAGCGGCAAGAGACTTAATGCGTTCAGAGATAATGAGATGAATAAGAACATTAGTGTTATAATCAAAAAACAAGAAGATCAACGCAGCATGCTCAAACGGGATTTTAGATGAGTTGGTTTTGGGACAAATATAATACCAAACAAGACAAAAACACTCATGGTACTGTTGGATAAAAAATCGTTTGGGAATTAAAACCAAATTCCCACCGTCACGCAACAAGTAATAAATTCGATGAAGAAGAAAAATAATAATCAAAGCCAAGAAGAAGATAAACAGATAAACAAGCACACACAATCACACCGAGATTTTACGAGGTTCGGCAAAATCCTGCCTACGTCCCCGAGAGAGATCTCCGTTCTTCACTATGAGAATAAACAAGTACAAGATTACAATTGGACTAAATCACATAACCCAATCCCCAAATCCCTTGTACACCCTCTCTCAATGTGGAAAATCTAAGACAAAATAGCAACCAAACCAAAGGGTGTAAACACATACCAATTGAAGATTGAAGTCACATACCCATCATAATTGTAGCAACCAAGCAAAACCCATGCATCTAAAGAGAAAAATGACAGCAACAAATAAGCAAAAGCCATGATTTATGAAATCTTTCTGAAAAGTTCAATAGAAATCAAGGTATAATTGAAAACCCCCAAATTGTATACCTTGAAACCCTAATAGACAGGAAGGATGAAGAAGGAAAATGATACAGGAGAGAACACAAAGATGAAGATGTAGCTGAATGGAGCCGGCGATAGTGCATGAAAGGATGAGCTATTTCCTCAAATTTTGGTGACGGTCCGTGTGGGATGATTGGTTGTGTTTGGGAGCAAGGAAGGAGGTAACAAGAACACAAGGGTTTGGGGACCCTAAACCCCAACTATTCACAACCTGATGTTGGGAAGAAAAGCCAACAAATTTTGGGGGTTTTTTTTTTTTTAAAAAACTATTCGCGACCTTGCACAGATTCTGACCGGTCTGAGGCATGACCAACTAGTTGATTACCTCTCGAGACCACGTGATGGTTTTAGACAATTTTACTGACCAGTCGGTTACAAATTATGGACCAGTCTGTCACCCACAGAGACAAACAACAAAGTTAACACCTTATAGTCGATCGGTCTAAACAATAAATGACCGGTTGTATACAACTCAAGCCAGGGATTTTTTAAAGCCCCATATAGCGATCGGTCATAATAATTTCCGATTGGTCGATCCCACTCAAACACACTTAGTTTTAAGCCATGAATACATATCGACTGGTTGTTTACAACCCGAGAACCGCAACCATTTTAGTACTATATATGCAACTGGTAGTATGACAATCAACCACCGGTCGTTCACCACCCGAGAGCAATAGCTGTTTGGATCATGTAAGTACGACCGGTCGAAGTATTTCATGACCAGTCTAAGTCAATCAGAGACAAAATGGGCATTTTCAACAAGTACTAGCGACCGATCTAATATATGGCCGACGTACCGATCACAAAAAGCCCATGACAATCTACGATTTTCAGTAAATTTGAAGCGACTGGTCAGACCCACCATGGATAAACTTGCATTTTTCATACCTTAAGAGCGACCTTAATAGTTCATTTAATAAGAAAAGCAATCAAACAATTGTATGCCATTAATAATGAATCTTACCTTAAGAGAACGAGCATATATCGTCTTTGGAAAAACCAATCCTAGGGCAATTAAAACCTCAAACATTGGAATTTGTTGATCGCAAACATCATTAACAAAAGCTACACTCTTAAAATACAAATTTTGTCCTAAAAAAATGCAAATTACGACAATGTTCTTACAACTTACAATGATTTAACATGAATTATTTGGTGGGTATTTACCCTTTTTCTTGTTCAAATATCGAATGATGCGTTCATCAATGTACTCTCCAAGGGACTTCATGGAATGTGATAGTGGCAAAGCTGTTGGAGCACATTCGACCTAAGGCGGCACTGTTGGGACCTCACCCACAGAAGAACATGCACGACTTTGAGGCGTTCCGACTATGTCATGACAATTACCTGTACTTTGTATTTCCTCATCGGAGTCCCATTCAATATCAAGTTACATAGTCGGCAAGTGTGCTGATGGGGAAAAGTGTGGCCCCATTCTAGGCTTATATAGTGCATGTGGTAGGCTATTGTAGATGAAAAATGTCGTTCGATCTTGGTTCTGCCTAACGGAGGACGGGCCCTAGACCGCGCTTGTTTGTTGCATAGGAGGTGAATAAGCACTGTAAATTTGGGCAGGTAGATGTTATATATTTTTTGGGCTGTAGCTACAAGGGGATTAATTGGAATAGACTCATTAGATGATGGGGCTGGTGATAGACATGGTTGATTTTGAGGATTTGGGTGGTCTTCAAATTGAAGCTTACAAGGGGTTTTGGATATCTTACGTGGTATTGTTGTTGATGGGGAGAAATTAACCAGTGTTTTGGTGGGTTGAACATACAAACTGATATCTGGTAAATTCTATGTGTGGATATCACACCTTTTATAGACAAGGTTGAAAGTGAGTGTTATCATTGTCTTTGTTTGTACCCAAAAATATCATTTCTCATATTTGCTGGCCAAGGAAGTGTTTGTTGTCCATGTTTCGTATTTGGGGACCAAGGAAAATATTGTTGGCCCATTTTCCTTTGTTTATGGCTAAGAAAGAGGGCCATGTTTAGCTACAACTTATTTGGGGGGCTAAACATTTGTGGCCAAGAAAAAGGGCCATGCTTGGCCGCAATTCGTTTGGAGGCCAAGAAGCATTTCAACCCATTTCCCTTGAATTTATAAAAAAGGGCCAATGTTCACTCGGGACCAATGATATATGGCCTACGACCCAAAAAAAAAAAGGAAAGGGTTTTTAAGGCCAACAACGTGGCTTTGAAATTGATAAATCAGTAGAAATTCATGTGGCTCAGTCACGCGGCTAACTCCGAAATTCAAGTCCAATATATATCATCTTAGAATCCTCTTTGAAGTGAATTTGGAAAGTATTTGAAAATAAGTCACCAAGCAATGACTCCTACAAAGGAAGGAATTTCAGTGTCCATCAATGACAAAAACGTGATTGGCAAGAAGAAATCTTAAGAAGTTCGAGTTCTACTAGGAGAGGGAAGACGACTTCAGACCTAGGGTTGCATCCTAACCCATATAAATAGATGCACTCAAGGATCAGAGGAGGGACATTCAACATCCAACACACACAAGCTCTCAAGTTTTAAGAATTTCTCATAGTTCTTTTGCTTTCAATTAATTGTTCTTAGTTGCTATCGTTCAAGGTGCTTTAGGTTTTCCATAGCTTTAGTCTTAAGATCATTAGGTTTGTAGTTCTGCCATCATCCTCACAAGGGCTGTGGTATCGATTTATCGTATGTACTTTTGTTTCATACAATTGGGTTATTTTATTTCAATTCTCATCCAAGTTCCTTGCTTTTTGCTTAATACATAGATGTATATTTTGTTCATTATCTTTTTTTCGCATTGAGGTTGGTTTGATTGGTAATAATAGTGTTGAGTTCCATTATAATTTCATCGTCCATAGCTATTTTTATCTTTTTGGCCAATTTCATCGTTGCATTCACGAGTTCAGCCACACCGTTCTGAGGAGGCCGAGACGTGACTCGGACTCCAATTCTGATTAAAGGCCTTGTCCCCGAGGCTTGAAAAGAACCTAGGCCAAGAGTGGTTCCTAGCTTGGCTGCACAATCGTTTAGAGTCGACTTCATATTTAGGCGCATACCCCAACATCACATCCTAATTTCTATTGTGGCCTAGTTTGAGGCCTAATAGTGGCACGCCCCGCACTTACACCAAAAAGGGACCAAAATTCACTTTTGGCCAGCTTTGGCCGAAAAACGAGTGAACAGTCTTGTAGGCCAAAAGAGAGCTTGGGTAATTAATTCAAATGTTATAATGAGTGAATGGAGGTACCTTTGTACATACGAACAAACAACTACACTGTCACCGACGCTTCAATGTTTCAATTGTTTCATACATGTTGGTGAAAAGTGCATGGATTCCCTATGTTAATATATTTAAATTTAACTCAGTTGTAATATATTTAGTGCGTTGGAGGGCTCCATTTGGCTGGTAAATACTAATGAACTATCTAATTGTTATTAAGAAAACTTAAAATTATGGGTGATAACCAAAACTATACTGCCTCCCACTTCATTTGATTAATCAATTAACTTAAAATTCAAAACCAGCACTTTGAGAGGGAGGGACGAATAAATCAAGGTAAGTGGTAGTTTAGGCGCGCAAAAAACACAAGGGAACCTAACAGCACAGCTTAGAAGCCTACATATTGTGATCTGGAGAACCACCAATATCTTCTCAAAGGCAAGGTCACAGGCGAAGTCTGAATCAAAGTGTGGTCACCAGGTATGACCTTCGCCTATTTGTTTGAATTCCAATGCGCATAATTCCTAAAAAAACCCAAACTACTGTAGGGTTAATCTACCCGAGCTTGTTGGTATTTAAGAATGGCCATACTTGTCCGCTCATACAGAATTGTGGTCAAGTGAATGCATGATTAAAGTGAACAATTTGGGTATAAGGTTCAAAAAGGGGGAATCTGTAAATAGTAAGGTTTCATGTGAATACTACAGAGCCACAGGGATACTTGGTAGCAAAAGGAATCTTGCAGTCAAGTTTTTATGTCTTTATAAAATCAACTAGTAAAATAACAATAAATCAGCTTAGTGTAGGTATTGAGCATAACTCAGAGATTGATGTGCAGAGAATATTGAACATTACTTTTGGACTTAGCAGTATTGTACTTTGACCCATTCAATCATCAATACAAAAGTACCCCAAGGTTTGTCTTTTTTGGGTCATTATGGATCAAGAGCTTATACATGTGATTTCTCAAGCACTAGTTTTCCTTTTCATTGTGGCATATTTATTTTTCCATCTACCATTAATAGTGATTGATATTGGACTTTTTCGCGCATTCAATGTGTACCTGTATAATGCACAAATGAATTGTTGGCTTTGGGGTTCCTCACCTTATTTATTATATAAGTGTCTGTGGGGAGGGGGTGGACATGGTCCTCACAAATTTTTTATACTTTCAAAATACTCTGAGGAATATTTGAGGAAAGAATTTTAAATGGAGTTGCCAATATAACTAGATTTAGAATGGAAGTGACTCAAAATTTTTTTATACATCTAATGAAATTTAGAAAGCATTTGGTGCTATATAAGGGAGTTTACATTATCCAATTAGCATAATGTACTCAAAACTGAATAACTGAAATGTAAGTTATTGTTGGTTTGTGCTAGCTGCAGTGCACTAAGGCAGGGATTTATTACTTACTCTATTAATAGTTGTTTGGGCAAAAGTGAAGTCTTGGGTAATGAAAAGGTAGAGTACTTCTTCTAGAGTGATTCATGTATCTATTTATTAATTGGGTCTTTTCTTTTCTTTAAAAAGGGGGCCTGGAGGGTGTGAGGGGGCAGTCAATTAGAAAAGACTTTTGTTATATTGTAAAGGCCACAGCTTGGCTCCTTCTTTTTGAATGCCCTATAGTTTCTTTTGTCTCTGCCCAATATTGAACCGTTACTTTGCATGCGTTGAAATATGACTTTGACTACCTTCTAAGCATTCGTGTGCAATATGTTAAACTCAGCCTACCTTATGCTTAGATATATTCTGTTATTAAGCTCTAATATGTACGGCACCCTGTTGACAATCTTCAAATATTAAGAATATTAATTTCATTAAACTAATATGAAAAGTTCTAGGGTTGGTTGCGTACGTTGTAACGATCCGTACCTTTTAAGTACATTATAATAGGGTCCAACGTTGACTTTTGGTTCTAGTAAGATTTTATCTTTGACCTTAGACCCGTTAGGAAGGTCTTGAGCTTACGAGTTCATTGACACGCGGCATGGGTTATTTAGAGCCACGGATAGAAAGTTATGAACGTGAGAAGAGAACCAAAGTTGACTTTTTGAATTATCCAAATTTCAGAGTTGACTTTGGCATGGTTACGTAGAGCTCAACTTCACGAATTCGTAGACACGTAGCATGCGTCATTTGGAGCTACGGTTTGAGAAATACGGAGGTTCAAAGTGAGGGGTAAACTTGTAATTACGTTGAAATGGGTTTAAAATTCCAGAAATTTTTGGAATCTCTTTTTTCCCCCTTTTATTTCTCTCTCCTCTCTTATTCCCATGCAAGAACAGCCCCTCAGCCCGACACCTCCCTCTTCCTCTCTCCCCTGCGCTACGCCAGCCCATTTCCGGCCAACCTCCGGCCTGCCCAACCACCAGTGACCCCCACCCAGCCTCCTCCCACACTGCCTAGCCAGCTACCTCACCCGTGCGCCTCTCTCTCTCCTACTCTCCCTGTGCGCGCGACTAGAGCTTCCAGCTCTGGTCACTCCCAACGACCCCAGGCGGCGAGAAACCTCGTGAAAGCTTCGTCAAGCACCGGTCGTTGCATTCCAGCCTTCCTCCTCACCAGCCGTCGCTCCCACTCGTAGCAAGGAGCTCGGGAAGCCAGCTGCGTCGCGAGCTTCCTCCGCTGTTTTTGGCTGTTTTCGGTCACGATTGGCCCAGGTTTTTGGCGACACTCCCGAGACCTAGGACGATCCAACCGGAGAGCAAAAGCTAGGCTATCTCTGTGAGTGGACTTCGTTTCCTAAACTTTGTTTATGAATTCTTTACGAATTTCATGATTTAATTCGTATTTATACTTTGAGTTTTAATTAAGTTTTATTAATTGAGAAATATTATTTGATTCTTGAGCATGGTTTGAGGATTAATGCATGGAAATAGATTTGATGTGCTTGGAAACTTTTTGATTTCTCAAGTCAACGTATGTGGTTTATTCGTATCTTGAAAATATTAGAGGTTTGGTTATTGAAAAAAGATTTTATAATGATTTCACAGTATTGGAAAGTTTATATGTTTTATGGGCGAAAAGAGATTTATGGGAAATGGTTTTCAAACCACCCTTTACATTACCCTTCAGATTATCAGATTTCATATGTATTTGGGACCCATCACGGCACACACATAGGCTTTGGGCCGTGTGTCGGGATGCCTTGCCCTTTGGGGGTGGCCCTACGTGCACGTATGGCAGGTATATTGGCCCTGCATGTGTATGACAGACCCTGGCTCTGCACATGTACGGCAGGATTATTGGCCCTGCATACGTATGGCAGGTTGTGAGCCCTACGCGTGTACAGCAAGCTATTGGCCCTGCATGCGTATGGTAGGTCGTGGGCCCTGCGCATGTATGGCAGGTTCGGTGGGTAACTGTTGGGTGAGCATTTTTGTTATTAAATCAGTTTCATAAGAATATTTTAAAGAGTATAAACTTCCAGTTCTGTTTAATGTTTGTCAGTTTGATTAATTTTAAATATTTTTCCCAAAAAATCTCAAAGTGGATTTTAAAGATATTGATTTACATAAAGTCACCAGTGGATTTTTACGAAATATTTTAAAACTGGGGGATTTCAAAGAAGGTTTGAGAAATTTTAAGGAAACTTGAAAGTAAAGGTTTATTAATATTTATTTTGATTTATGTCCACTCACTGAGTTATCTCATTAGCTTTATCTTTGTTGTTATTTTAATTTCCCCCCAGGTTGTAGTGGTGGAGCAGTCGTGCCAAGGACGTCGAGGCAATCTAGTTAGCTTGTGAATTTTGGAGACACTTAGTGCCCTTGTATAACTCAGTTTCTTAGTAAAATTGTGTAGCCAACCCTGATAATCATTTAAATACTTAATTTATTGGTTTTGAAATTTGGGTCGGAGACCCTTTGGTTGTGGTAAAGGAGCTGTGGTGATTAGAAGTGTTTTTGCAGGTCTTCGTGAAGAAAGGGTTAGTTCAATTTCAGGGAAGGTTCTGCCGAATTTTCGGTAGGATTTTCCTTGATATTGGATTCCCGCAGAATCACTCCAAGTTCCAGGGATGAATTCAGGGAAGGTCCTGTCATACGTGATGAATAATTTCTTTGTTCCTATGATGGGGGAGTTGTTCACATCATTGGAACAAGACTTTGAGACCCAACCACCTTCAACTCATGTCTCTATTGACCGTTATAATGAGAGGATCATTCAATGTTTTGGGACTCCTAGTGATGATGAAGATCTGCACCATGATACTGATAGAGGGCATAATGTGGTTACTTGTAACACCCCGTACCTTCCAAAGTTGTTTTGAAAAGTTCTTTAAAGGTTTTTGGGATTTTGCTTGGAAAAGTAAAACGTTTTGGGCGTTTTTCGAATTTGAAAGTTTGACTTTTAAATTTGGAGGCAAAAAGTTGACTTTTTGTTCGGGCAAAGTTTTGGTTTTGACTTTAGGATCGTTGGAAAGGTCTCGTTCTCACGAGTTCATAGACACGAAGCACGCGCCCAACAGAGCTACGGTTTGGAGGTTACGGACATGTGAAGAGAGGGGCAAACTTGTAATTTTGGAAAAGTTGATTTTTCAACGGCACAAAAACCCAGTTTTTGCGTCACTTTCTGTCTCCTCCCTCTCCAACTATCTCTTTCTCTCTCGCGACTCTTCCTCTAGCCGCACCTTCCACCGGAGCATGAGGGCGCGTCCGGCAGCGGCTGGGCTCGGGCTTCAGCTAGCCGTGCTCGCCTCTTCCTTCCCTTGGCAGCGCCTCCCCCTGAAACAGCCCAGAACTTGAGTTTTCGATTGAGCACAGTCGATGTCACGGCGGCGATCTTGATGTTTCCGGTGACGACGAGGCTCAGCGACCGCCCAGATCTTCTCTCCTCGTCGAGCTCAGCGTGTTGGTGTGCTCCGATCGTCCATTGGACCGCCGTGGACGGCGGATCAATGTGGGTAGGCCGACGGCTTCTCTAGCCGTTTTCTTCCTTTTCCAGCCACTTTTGGTCGTTGACCCAAGTTTGAGAATCGATCCATTTAACATACTCTACGTGCCTGTGTAGTTCGTTTTTGCTAAACGTGAGTTTCAGTTTTCATGCAGTTGACCACCGTGGGTCCCGCTGTGTGTGGTGGCGCCAGCGACCCGTTCCTTGGTTTTTGGCCTCGGGCCAATCACCCAAACCCGTGGGTGAGTTTCTTGGACTTTGTGGTTGTTTTCCGCGGCCGGGCAGCCACTGTGTGTGGTGGTTCTCGCCAATTTCAGTTGTTAAACGGACTGGTTGTGAACTCTGTTGTGTGTTTTTTGAACTGCCTGGTCTTCACAGGTACCTTGGCACGGGAATTGGTATTTCCGATGCTGTTGTGCTGTCGGATTTTAGAATCCGAGCAAGGGAGCCACGAACGGCAGTTCGGTCTTTTTACGTGGAACACTGTGAGTGAAATTAGTTTCAATTCAGTTAGTTGTTTGCTTGCTTTGTGTGCTTGCTTACTGGTTTGCTAGTTAGTTAGGTACAGATTAGGATGGGAGATCTTGAAAGGTTTGAGGTTATTTTGGGAAATTGAGGATTTAGTTGGATTTTAAGTAAGGATCAGTGGTTATTGTTTGAGGATTAGTGAGTACCAGTTGGAGAATTTAGTTGGATTCCAGATCAGGATCTTGTGGACTAATTCGAGGTGATTTTCAGTTAGAGGTTAAATTGAGGTATCACTGATCACAGTGAATTTGTTTGGTTTAGAGGATTGGTGATCAAGTTAAGGATTGTGATTTCTGGTTTGTGGTTTGATTGTGATTTGAGGCATTAAGATGGATTGTGATTTGATTATTTTACTTAAGTTTAATTTGAGGTTACAATTAGTTTTCACTCATACGAGCTCTAGTAAGCTTATGGGGTTTGTGTTTAAACCCGGTGCACCTGTGGTTGGATGCAGGGTTTGTTTTGCAGGTTAAGCAGGCTGAGGAGACTGTGTAGAGAAGACGAGGCAGTGGGACTAGCAGTATTTTAGAACTTTGTTTTTACACTTTGATTTTTATGTAAACATTTTGTGAAATTACAATTGTTTGAATAAATTATCTTCTATTCATGGCTCACAGTTTCAGAAAAGGGCCCACAATTTCAGGAAACAATTTCCAGGTTCAGTTGTTTTCAGTTGATTTTCACGTGCCCGAGGGTCGAGGCGTGACATTACTGGGCCGAACAACGGATTGAATGAAGATGTTAGTGAAGCTAACAGTTCAAGGCCGATCAAGCATGCTAAAATAAGAAGAGGAAAAAGCAAGCCCAAATTTGCTGTTTATGGCCCTGAGAAGATTGACTTCAACGAATTAGGTCAAGCATATGGTGACCGTAAAGTAATAGGAAGGTTTGCTACTCTAATTGGGACAATTGCTAGAGACCCTGCAAATTTTCCCATTAATGTGGAGAGTTGGGAGGATTTTTCTAATCGGGACAAAGACATGGCGTGGAAACAAGTTAAGGTAATGCACATTTTGGTAATCGTTATTTCATTGATTACGCTCAGAACAATGCATCACATGTGTAAACCTTGCACTTGAATTAGGACGCTCTTGATTGGTCTGATCCAAAGACGTTGGATCTGCAAGAAAAGATTAAGAAAGTTAGTGGTTGCGAGGTTTCATGAACGATGGAGGTCTTGGAAGTCCGAGTTGCTCAAGAGTCATTACCTTCCTTACGTACCTATGGATAAGCGATTTCACTCCAAGGACGACCGCATTAACCTCCACCAATGGAATGAGTTGGTTAATAGATGGGACATGGAAGATGGCCTGTAACTAAACCGTTAATGACTGCAATCTTATCTAAGTGTTCATGATTACTAACAATGCATAAAATGCCATATATATTAATGGATGCTTCTTGTTTCATTTGTAGAAAAGTTTGAATACAAACAAGAAGAATAGGGCACAATCAACATTGAATCACCTCAAAGGTAGAACCAGTTTTGCACAAGTGCGTTATGAATGGGTGAGTATATATAATTATCTCCCTCAAGTAAGTTTTAGTAATTGACAATAATGTACATATATTGGTTGACACATTAACTTGGGTGGATGTCTGAGGCAAGCATTAACATATTATTTGGTTGATATTGTGGTTATGGTACTGTAAATTATGAAATGATGCAGGAATCTACACACCCAGGTGAAGGGTTGGACAGAATGGAGATGTTCAAGCTCGTATACACACATGAAACTCCTAAGGGCCGTGTCGCAGTGAATGAGACTGTATCACAGAAAATGGTAAGTTCATTGTGTCACGTGGTGAAGGATTTGCATATATTTTTCGTAATATGCATTTGTACGTGGTCCTAGTATTTTTATAGGAAAAGCAATTTCCATTATTCATATTATTATACCTTGGTGCATGAAATATGGGGTTTCTTTATTCTTACCAATTTAAGGTATTCTCTATATTATCCATTATGTGATTAAATTGAACACCATACTTAAGCTCAGTGCAATGGTGAATGGTCTATCCTTGAAATATAACCCACTTGCAACCCACTAGAGTTCATCATGTCAATGGAAAATTAGACATTGTAGTCAATCCATGTCTTTAGGCATTGTTATTATTCACACCTGATCCATAAAAGCTAAGAGTAGTGGGAGATCATTCTTTGTTGGTGCGACAGTTTTATTTGGTCAATGCTCACAAACCCACTGACTTAAGCAATCACACCATTACCAAAACATTGCTACATGTTGGTCTACCCTTTCGCTCTTGTATTAATGCATCATATATTGTACATGGTCGGTATTAATTACACTCCTAGAGACCCCTATGATTGATTGAAGCATCTATTTGATTTTAATATAGACAATGTGTATATTTGCTTCCAGTGTATTCATTTAATCATAAAAATTTGTTTATTTTATATGGAGAGGGAATGGTGTGAATTTTTGCTACTATTTTTAAAACTAGTTCTCAATATGCAGGACTCTTTTGACAAACTTGAAAAACTTGTCCAAGACGAAGGCAGGGTGGTCAACACCCAAGTGCGAAATGACTTGTACACTACTGTATTTGGTCCAGAGACACGCAACACAGTTTGAGGATATGGAGTTGGGATTGAATGGGCATATGTGCCTGGAATTATCACCGAGAGCACGGGTATTGGTCGTCAAGTTGAAACATTGATCCCACAACTTGAGGAACAGAAAAAGGTTTCGCAAAAAGCCACTACCAAAGTTGAAAGCATGCAACTAAAACTTGATGCAATTGAGGAAAGACTTAATGCCAACCATGAGGCACATCCATTGGAGCAAGTGCTTGCTTCGGCTGGAGTTTCAATGTCGAATATCAACATGGGAACCTTTATAAATCTACTAAAGGTAGCATCAAGGGAGCGAGAAGTCCAGGCCACACCTCAACTAAGCAACAACCCCTTCAACATGGATGATTGTTATGTCCCAACCCTACCGGCAGGATAGTCGCACCTGTGAACTTATGGTTAGGTTCTTTTGGTTTCAATCATTTTGGATAGTTTGGTAGAATATATCTGATAGATTACATGTGTTATGTGTGCAATATTGCATATGTAAGTCCATGGAAGGATTTGCATGACCAGATGTTTGGATTTATAGCTATGCACTTGCTGAACAATACATGGGTGCATGCTGGTGTTAGTAGATGATACTGTGGACATCTCTGTAATTGGCATGTTGAAATTTATCTACGAACTTTACTGTTATATGTTATTGTTATTGGTATCAGAGGCAGTTCATTATGTCTATATGAGCAATTGATATTGTTATATAAGGTAGTTCAGGGCCCGGCCAAAATGTGCATCATGCAATTCAATAGCTCAATTAATATGGTCGGATGAAAACTCTAATTTGTATATTAAATTGATATCTCAACTTCAAGGATTAGAGGACACACTTGGGGTATAGGATATTTGAGACTTGCTCACTATATTTGAAAGCTCGCTTTATGAATCTAAGCCATTTCATTCAAAAGTGCAAAGCAAGAAATCATGGCACCCACACTTGAAAATGGTTTGGAAAAAAAAAAGAATACAAAATGCCACAGACAAGCTTCTGTGGCGTAATATATTCTAAACTGACATTAATAAACATCCTCTTAGTATGTACCAAAAAGGTAACAGTGTGGTATTTGCCCCATTATAATCGTCTTGTTATATACCACAGAGGAGAGGAGTGGGATTTGTAGTTTAAACTCCTCTTAGTATATACCACAGAGGCCCAATGGTGTGGTATTTGCAGTTTAAATATATCATGAGTGACAAGATAAGATGTCAAACCTGCAGAGGTAAGGTAAGGATGGGAAGCAACCTCAAATGCCACAGAGGCATCTTCCAGTGGTGGCTAACTCTTTCGATACACCCACAAGCGCTACCGAAAGGCATCCTGAGGCTGTCTGTGGCAAATAGTCTATTAGCACAGGGCTCAGTGGTCTTTCATGGCATAAACCACTAATAAGGAAGAGTGGCATATGCATAGTTTTCTTGTAGTGATGGTTGACGTTATTTAACATCAAATCAAAATGAGATTGAAAGGATTTGAAAAGAAAGAAGAGAATAAGGGAGTTGAGATATGACTTCCTAAAAGTGAAAGGAAGGGCAGCAGGTCAGGGCTAGCTAGCTCAGACTATGTGTTGAACAAACAATGTATCACTAGAAAAGCAAAGAACACTCCTCAATGCGTTTCGGTGAGTGTGAGTGTGATTTTTGGAGTAAAATAATACGAGGAGGAAAATGGACGCTCAGCAAGCAAACATGCTGTGCAGAGCAGAGGCGTCAAAAATTGTTACTCTGTAGAACCCGAGCGAGAAAGGGAGAGACAAATGCCAGACAAATCGCTTATAAAAGGACAAGCCTAGTTCTCACACACACATAATAACGTATGTGTACATACGTGTAGACAAGTCGGTACGTATAGCTAAGCCACCAAGGTGTAATTCTCATATATGTATTCTTCTTTTTTTGGTCAAAATTCTCATATATGAATATGTATTCAATTTCTTTTAGTTCTTATTTAATCAATTTAAGCTTTAAGGTTAAGCAGGGGATTAAGATTAAATGATTAGCTAATTTATAGGATTTAAGGAGGAATATTCAGGTCAGTGTTAGAGATGTCAAACGGGCCGGCTCAGCCCGTTTAAATTAAGCACATCCTGCTTTCGTGCCGTGCTCGATCCAGCCCATAAAATTAAAGTCTAGACCTGGCATGGCCCACGGCCCGCCGGCCAAACGTGCTCGTGCTGTGCTTTAAACCGGCCAGCCTATGGGCCCTTTTTTTTTCCATATTTTAGGATAAAAAAATTAATTTTATAATACTTTTTTTATTTGTAATTAAATACTATCATTTTTTTGCATGAAAATTAAATATTCTTATTAAAAAGTTCTCTAAAAAAGGAAAAAAGAATATTAATGAATTCGTGCCTAATTTCATGCCCGTGTCTGTGCCGTGCTTGGCCATGTCGTGGTCGTGCTCTTGCTCGGCCCGGCCCATTTACTCGTGCCGTGCCTCTTTTAATAGTTCCGTGCTTAGGCCGGCCCGGCCCGTTTGCCAACTCTAATCTATGTAGAAACAGGGAGAAGAAAAGAAAATTATTCATTTATTGGTTTTTCTTAATATATCGACACGTACATGCTTGGGTGGGGTGATGGGAGTTTTGGCTTTTGCTGCTGGCAACTGGTGAGAGACCAAGAAGGAATTTTTACTATTTTAGCCTTTTAGGACATGGACATAGACAATTTTTTTTCCTTAAGGTAAATGGACATTGACAATTTTTTTTTTCGTAAGGTGAACATGAACATTGATGGAGAGAAGGATTGGCAATCTTTTAGATTATACAATTTTCTCCAAATATATATATTTTTATGGTTTATACACTATAGGGAAGTCTTTAGTTAAGAACTTGAGATGAATGATTTCTTAAGATTAATTGGTGGTTCTCACAATTATAGATCTCACGACCTACAAATTAAAATTTGAGTTTTTTTTTCCTTTTTGATATTTGAATTTTGATTTGTATCCTGATGTGGTACCTAAATTTTTGTTCCTTAGTCGATCATGCAAAATACTTTCCGTCAAAGCTCCTTGTCCAACCACAAATAACTCTCTTTTTTATCAGTCACAATTGCGTTATTTATCACGAAGTTATACATTACGTATCTATTTTATCATCATTTATTATATCACGTAGAAAAATAGAGAAAATTAATATATGGAAGCTAGTTTAACTCCAATTTAATCTCCAACCATGACACACTATGCACGCAAATATTCAACAAACTGAATTGATGAACCTTCCCCTCACTCTAATCCACAGACCCAAATTACCATTTTGATCTTCGAAGCTTACAAAACTCGGAAGACATAAAAACCCCATAAAGGGTTAAAAATTAGATGAATACTTAAATAAACATAAAATATATAACTTTTTTATTAATAGTATTCATAGTTTTTTTTTGGGCCAGTAATACTATTCACAGTCAAGTATCGTCCCTGCCTAGCATTTATTGCTCTCACATATAGAGTCATATAGAACATACCTATAAGTAAGGGCTATAGGATAATGCTCATATATGTATTCAATTTCTTTTAGTTCTTACTAGTAAAAGTGCCCGCGCATTGCTGTGTGTCTTTGGAATTTAGAAAGTGTAAAGAAAGATTGTAAAATTTGTATAAAAAGTTTAATGAAATTGGAAGAGCATATACATGGCAATATAAGTATGTTTGTTTATGTTTACATGAACATTTGTTTCATGCTTAATTTAAAAAATGTGAATGATTAATAAAGTAAACATCTTTGGAAAGACGGTTAAAACAGTTGGTGGGATAATTGTATGTCTGCATAAGCAAAACATTTGGAGAATTGAATTGCAGATAGAGAGAGAGTTGTTGATAACTTGGTTAATCAAAGGTTGCATCTTTAGTGGTGGTGGGTTGGTCATTTGGTTTGGAATGTCCAGGGTTACCATTTTAACAAAAAGCACTAAAATTGCTCGTATGGATAGTGAGGTGATACCTATAATATCATAATTAGAACAAGAAAAGTTCTCAAATAGCACAAAATCTCAAAAGCAATTAGTTATAGGTGTTATGAAACTACAAATTGCCTAAAGACATTATTCATTCTTAAAAGTGAGAATTCCCGACAACCATTTTAATGGAAGTGCAGGGAAATAATTTTTCTAACTCTTGCATTGTCTTCTATCTAGCATTAAGGCTTAGTTTGGTATTGCAATGAGAAAAAACTGCATTGAAGTAATACAGTAGTGAAGTAAAACAGCTGTAAAGTAATGTCAACCAAGCATTTGGTAAACCATGTTTTCAAAAGTGCTGTGAGTATAAAAGTAGTACGAAGATGTTTGGTAAATTATAATATAAAACTACTGTAACCGTTCATAATTACTAAAATGGACATGATGCTAAACGTTTTTTTGACTTATTTATTTGAAAAAAATAAAAAAGCATTTTATTAGTTTATAATTTTTGGTCTACAAATTTGTATATATTAGCATTTAAATTATAGACCACAAAACAAAATTATTAAATAAGTATGCATATTATTTTTGTAAGAATATTTTAATTTTAATGGTACAAATAAAATATCATAATTAGTAATATAAATATAAAATAGCTATATACATCATACATATATATATCATAGTTAAAAAAGGAGGATAGTGGTTGTCATTTTATTAAAAAATTGAGGATAGATTGGGTAAAAATAATTTTGGCCACAATTGTCACTCACTACAGTTTTAAAAAGCAGGTTTCAAACTGTAGTGAATATCTGTGGTGAGTGACTTCAAATAGTCACTCACTACAGTTTTTAAATTTTTATCAAACACCAAAACTGTTGTGAGTGACCTAGAATGTTCACTCACAACAATTTTTGGGTCTCTCACTACAATCTCAAACGGAGTCTAAGATACCTAAGTTTTGCCTTTTTGGAAGCTGGTTTAGTCTTCAAGGAAATCAATGGCAGCTTGCCTGATTATGGGGACTCATCTTGAACTGGTTTAGTGGGTGTTTTTCCTACAGTTGCCTCGCTTAAAAAATCTGATTGTCCAGCCAGATTGAGCTTTTTTATGCTTGGGCTGCCACTTTTTATCGGACACTAGATGTTCATACTGTTTGCTATCACCTTGAGGATGAATAGGATTTTCTTCAATTTTCTCTTTCATTGTTCCAAGACTAATCAACTTTATGCAGTGAAACAACAATCAATGAGAGAAAAAATTGCATAACAAAGCTATAGAAAAGACATGGAGAATAAAGGAAAAAGAAATTAAAATGCAAAACACATAATTTGACCTATTGACTTGAGCAGTTCCAACCAGCAAGCAAATCTTTGGTCTTTAGTTCAACAGAAGAAGAACAATATCACCTACAAAATAAGCTGATATGCAGACAACATTTAGCTTATGCTGCAGGACCTGACTGTTTGCATAGGACTAATAGATCCAAGGTTTGCAGAATCATTAAAACTCATCAAATAAATTCATATCAAAGTCAATAAAACTGAAACAAAAAAAGAAGGTAATGATAACCAATTATTTTGCCACATATCTTGAGAACTGACAGCTGAAGGCGAAACATGGGACCATCATAAACTCACAGTGATGCAAGACTGGCCTAAAGGCATCTTCTTCCAAAGCCTTGCAGAGTTTTCTAACGCGGATCCTTACCTAACAATTACTACCAAGAGAAGGGCAAAAACTCTCCATCAATAAATTGGATAAATGCCAAATATCAAAAGGAAAAGTTTTCCACTTTATCGATCAAAAATCTACCTGAGCAGGAAATCTTGACTCGCCTTTACACTTCTTGTCTTCCTAAGCAATTGGATCAATGTTTGAACCACCAAAGTTGGTTGCATGTACAAAAGTAACAAAACCATTTGAAAAGGGCAGAAACAATAGTTGGTATATATTCTCCGCTGCCAAGAATATTTCAGTCAAAATATATGAGTATTATACATAGAAAGTATGAGAACCAACCTTAAAAATGCCATGAAGTTGGTTTGTTATATAATTGTAGAGAAACAAAGGCAACTTGGTGTTATTGCCCAAATAGAATCCCTATACCTTGAAGGTAACCTGTCAAATAGATTTAATGATTAAAACAAAGACAAATCACTTGACAGGTTCAGAAAAGGAATATAAATTATATAATTTCCAAGCATAATCTGCATTTATTGGTAATTCCAGTAATGAAGTTGCATGGCTAGAGAAATATGCATAAACATCATAATCATTTATCCAATCATATTATATTTCTATTTATAATAATTAAGTATTGAAATGCCTATGCATATTGCTATTAACAACTGGCCATAAACTTATAAACCCTTTTACATGAAATTTATCTCTACAAAGGCTGCAAATGCATCATACAAAATATGGCAACTAAATGTTGGAATCATTTTCACCTAGACCTTAAGTAATACACCAGGGGTTTCAGCCTAAAAATGTTTAAAAGTTAAAAAAAATAAAGAGTTTCTTAAGAGAGATAAGAAGGAATCAAAATTTGCCAAACAATTGTCTCTTTAAATCTTCTTGCATTGTGTCATTGTTAGCTTCATATGTGTTTTGCATGAGGTATATATGTAATTAAACCATTCCACCCTTTTACTTATTATAATTTTGTTGCTTTTTGTTTGTTTGTTTGAATTTCTAGCATGACCATGCTGAAAAAGTTTTCGTCTTTGGTAGATTTGTGATGTTACGGCAAAAAACAAAATTTATAAAAAGAGGGCGAAATGGTTAAAACACATATCAGCCCTTCAGTTTCTTAACAACCTATCTTTTTTTTTTTTTAATGCATATATGGTGCATATATGGTCCATAAATTGGAGAGTAAGCCAAAATATATACAAAAACAGAGAATTGGAAGCAACCGCATAAGAAAAACAGCTCAAAATTAGAAGAAAATTTAGAAACATTGAGGTTTGAAGGGTTGATAAAAATGTGAAACCACCACAAAGTGAACATACATTTCAAAAAAATATAGTGAAAATCGATAAAACCCAGACAATATTTATAACCCAATGAGAGAAGTAAAAAAATTTGAATCCCAAAACAGAGAGAAGGAATATAAGGTCTATTGTAACGTGTAAATGCAAATTTGCAGAACCCACAAACAGAATCGATAGAAAGCTTGGATGTAAAAATAGAAACCCACAACTAATAATATAAAAAACTAT
Source organism: Purshia tridentata (assembly GCA_003254885.1). NCBI lineage: Eukaryota > Viridiplantae > Streptophyta > Magnoliopsida > Rosales > Rosaceae > Purshia > Purshia tridentata. The sequence continues at coordinate 19,410 of QANT01002937.1, forward strand.
GAGATTAAGCATACCACGTGTGCCAAGAGGAGAAGAACAGGAACATAATCGATTCGATCCACGGCCGAAATCAGTGGGATTGTAAGACCCCGCATCTTTCCAAGGTTGTTTAAAAAGTTTTTAAAGAATTTTGGGATTTTATTGGAGAAGTAAAGCATTTTGGGCATTTTTCTAACTTTAAGTTTGATTTTAAACTTGGGGCCAAAGTTAACTTTTTGTTTGAGTATATTTTTTGTTTTGACTTTGGATTCATTGGAAAGGTCTCGTTCCCACGAGTTCGCAGACACGAAGCACGCGTCAAACGGAGCTACGGTTTGGAAGTTACGGACATGTGAAGAGAGGGGCAAACTTGTAATTTTGAAAAGTTGGTTTTTAAAAGGGCAAAAGTCAAATTTCTTTCTTCGCTTTCTCTCTCCTCTCTCGCGACCCTCTCCTTTAGCCGAAGCTTCCACCAGCGCGTGGGGGCGCGTCTGGTGGCGGCTAAAGCCGGTCTTTGGGTCTCCGTGTTCGCCACTTCCTCTTCTTCCTCCCCTTGGTCACTGTTCAGCCCAGAAACGCCCAGAAAGAGAAGTCTGGCTCGTGCACAGTGAGAGTCGCAGTCGGCGATCTCTCTTTTCCAGCGACTCTAGGTGGTGGGAACCGTCAGGAAAGCTTCCCCAAGCACCGGGAACCGTCGGGAAAGCTTCCCCAAGCGCCAGCCATCTTGTCCCAGCCCTCCTCCTTGCCGGTCGTCGCTCCCACGCGCAGTGAGGAGCTCAAAAAGCTCAGCCTTGCCGCGAGCTTCCTCAGCTGTTTCTGGCCAGGATTGGCTTGGGTTTTTGGTGGGTTTTCACCCTCTTTCCTTGGGCTTCCTTTCCCCTAAGGTTTGGCTCTTAAATTTTGTGTAATTTCAGAATTTCAATTCTAGGGCTTTATGCCCATTTCGGGATTTCCTTAAATTGAGCCAAATTGAGTTGTTTTTCTTGCAATTGGAGAGTCTAACTTACTTTTGGACTTGGTTGGGACTTGTTTTGGTGATTTTCAGGTTACCCACCACCTCCGTCGCCGCTGCCAACGTCGAAACCACCACTTGTGGCGGCAAGTTGGCTTCTTTTCAACCCTCTTTGACCCTTTGTGGACCTCAAGAGCTCAATCCCCAGTCCTAGTGAGTTTTTGGGTGAGTTTTGAGTGTTTTTCGAGGCCGAGCAACCACCGTGTGTGGTTGTTCCCACTCGTTTTAGTTTTTTAACGGACTGTTTGTGAACCCTGTTGTTTTGTTAGACTGTATGGTCTTAGCAGGTACCTTGGCACGGAAATTTGTATTTTCGATGCCGTTGTGCTGTCAAATTTTAGAATCCGAGCAAAGGAGCCACGAAGGGTAGTTACTTTTTGCGTGGTACACAGTGAGTGAATTTAAGTTCAATTAATTTCAGTTTAGTTACTCGTTTGTTTGTGTGCTTGTTTGCTGTTTGCTAGTTAAGAGGGTATATAATTAGGATTGGAGATCCCGAGGATCTAAGGGTTATTTGAGGTTAAAGGATTAAGCGAGTTTTGAGCATCAGTCGTTATTATTGAGGATTAGTGAATTACAAGGGATTTGAATCAAAGGTTTAAAGGTTGATTTGAGGATTATCGTTTTACTGGGGGTGAATTTCAGCTTAAGAGTTAATTTGAGGTAAATTGAGGTTATCCAATCGTTGATTTGATTGGGGATTTGTGGATATTTTGATTTGAGGCTTCAGTTGGTTTTACTATTTGTTTATCTTATTAAATTGTTAATTGAGGAATTCTCAGATTTTTTCTGAAAGTTTGATTTTACTGTTGAGGTTACAGTTGGTTTTCACTCATACGAATTCTAGTGAGCTTACTGGGTTTGTGTTTAAACCCGGTGCACCTTTGGTTGGGTGCAGGGTTGTTTTGCAGGTTAAGCAGGCTGAGGAGACAGTGGAGAGAAGACGAGGCAGTGGGACCACCAGCCTTTTAGAACCTTGTTTTACACCTAGGTTTTATATTAATGTTGTTTTTGTAAATTACAGTTGATTTGAATAAATGGTTTTATGTTCATGGCTCACGGGTTTAGGAAAAAGGTTTCAGTTTTCAGATTTCAATTGTTTTTCATGTGCTCAAGGGTCAGGTCATGACAGGGGTCGACAGTGGAAAGCCGTTGGCCTTTGGAGGCTCAATCCTCTGTTATGAAGCATCGTTGGGGCAAGTGAGTGGCATAAAGAGACTCCCCGTGTCGAGGAACGAAACCCAGGTGGTCCGGCCTCACGAGACCGCTGGGAACGGCAAGTCAATACCGACGAACCCAAATTGATTCGAACTGGGTTCTCGGGTTGGCTGTGAAAATGAAGGTTATGGGGAGGAAGAGGATGAATATACAAAGAAGATGGGCCAAAGACCACCGGGGGGGCTGAGAAAGAGATCCCGTGAGTACAGTAAATTATAGGTCAATGGCGTGAGTGCAGTGAACAAACAATATCAGGGGCTTGGTGACAGGACCCTCCCCGAATTCCACCCTTGAATTTGAGGTGATCCTGCGGGAATCCAATGTCAAGGAAAATCCTACCGAAAATTCGGCAGAACCTCCCCTGAAATTGGACTAACCCTGGATTACTTTCCTTAGAAAACCTGTAAATCACACTTCTAATCCAGCTCCTCTACCACAAACGAGGGTCTCCGACCCGTAATCATAATAAAAGAGGACTAAAGCAACACTTGCGTTAATATTTGTGACATTTACACCGTGATGGTTCAACTACCGTAGACAGTAATAATTAAATAAGACATGGGTGGAAAATTTACAAGTTTCCAAAATATATGAGATCCTCGACGTTCCTCCTGCTCGACCGCACCACCGCAGTTACCTGGGGGAAAATAAAAGAAACAACACGAGGTAAAAGGTGAGCCAAACCCGGTGAGTGGACAAAATAAAATAATTTTTACAATTAACTGAAAATTTAAGTAAGGATCTTACAACCTTTGTATGAAAACCCCCAGTTTTTAAAATGGACTTAATAATTTCTTTTAACAATCGTTTACAATAACTAGTAAAAATAATTTGCGAGTTCTCATTTTAAAAGAATGAAATTTCATCACGCAAAACCACCAAGCTTTCTCGCATAAGCAAAATCTCAAGATTTAAATCAAATATTTTGTTCGCTCCCAGTTTCCCCGTATAGCCTGCCGTACATGCGCAGGGCCCATAGCCTGCCATACGCATGCAGGGCGATATCCTGCCGTACATGTGCAGAGCTGGAGTCTGTCATACACATGCAGGGCTATTAACCTGCCGTACGTGCACGCAGGGCCGCCCCCAAAGGGCAGAGCATCCCGGCACACGGCCCAAAGCCTATGTGTGTGCCGTGATGGGTCCCAAAGACCTATATACTTCCATAATCCAAGACGGGTACTAAGTGGGTGCTCACTAAAGTCCAAATCCATCCGTACTCAATCATCCACGTTAAAAATTGAATAAATTCTATTTGAAAAACGCTCTTAAAATTTTGGAGAATTCAATAATTATTCCCGCAAAAACCGTACTTTAAATGGGTTTCACACAATCTCGATCATCATTTGACGAAAATACATATCAATTCGTAAAACCAATTAATAGCACTCCAAATCCCAAAATCAATATATAGCAAATTGAAATTCATGACTACGCAAAACATACGAAATGAATTAAATTCAAAACTTGAGAAATTTAAATAAAAATGAAGTCCACTCACAGTCAAGGAATCTAATCACGTTGCTCGGCTGGGTCGCCTTCACTCGCGGGTGTCGTCCCTATAAGAAAAAAAATTACGTTGTTAGTTCCCTCATTAAAGTGTCCGTCTATGTCTAAAATTTGGGGTTTCGCTAACCTAAGTCTTTTCTATACCGCCCAAGTTAATAGCTCGCTTAATAAAGTCTAAACTCCACGACAATTTCTAAATTTCAAGACTAATGGGTTGGACTAACCTCAACCCCCAATCAAAGTGGCGTTTTCAACCCCAATTTCACCATTTCCGCCTTTTCCTTCGAACCCATCATTCCACACCCCAAATTTGATTTCCAATTGATGGTAATTAGCTAGGATACCATTAATTTATATCAATTCCCCAATTTTCGAGCAATCACCCAAAATAGCCATATTCTCATCCACCAATTCCCAATTTCTTACATTATTCCTTAAAGCCCATGGTTCTAATCCACAATTAACATGTCCTAAGGTTGGGAATTAGTAATTTCAACCCCAATTTCGCACCCCAAGCCACTGATTTCCGAATTTCCAGATTTGGGGCTAATTCCCAATTTCTTCCCATGTCTCAATTAAATCAATTTAACAGCCTAACTCCAAGAGAAATTAAATGGAGGAAGAATGAGGGAGAAAACCCACCTAAATGGCAAGAGAACGCCGGAAAAACTGGCCGGAAACTGGAGGTTGCGGCGGCTGGAAACTTCACTCCGTGCAGCGGCGCGCACAGATGTCTAGGGTCGGCGTCGTGGGTTGTGGCGGGCTGGCGACGGCGCAGGAAGGTTGGTCGGTGGCTGGGTGTTTGTCGGGAATGGCTGGTTGGGGGAGGGAAGAGGTGATGCACGCACAAGGAAGGTGGAAATAGCTGGTTTGTGGGCTGGGAGGGGGAGAAATGGAGAAAAAAAAGAGAGGAGGGGGAGAAAGGGAGAAAAAAGGGGAGGGGGGCTGTTCCAGAAAATTCTGGAATAGTCCCTTTATTTACAATTTTGCCACTCCCTTTCCACGTACATAACTTACAAACCGTAACTCCGTTTGACGCATACTTCCTGTCTACGAACTCGTGGAGCCAAGCTCTACTTAACCATGTCAAAGTCCACTCCAAGGGCCCTATAATTCAAAAAGTCAACTTTTGGGTCCTTTGCCACGTGCAAAATTTTCAAACCGTCCCTCCAAACGGGTCATGCCGCATGTCTATAAACTCGTAAGACCGAGACCTTCCTAATGGACCCAAGGTCAAACCTCAAATCTCCTCCAAATCCAAAGTCAACTTTTGGCTCCAAAACCATGTTAAAATTAAAATTTTACCTTACGGAGTACGGGTCGTTACAGGCCGATAATGACCCGACCAACCGACTTTGTTAAAATTAGCCCAACACTCATTCTCACAATCACTAACTAGCCCAAGCCCAAAAAAGACATGAAAAAATGACTTGAGTGACTAGCCCAAGCCCAAACCAAACTCACTCTTGCCTAGTTGACTTGACTGACTCTTGTCTCATTGTCTGAGTCTCTCTCACTCTCTCAAATTCAGGATCTCATCTTCACTCTCTCAAGTCTCACTCCTGTCCCAAGTCCCAGCTCAACATCACTACTTGCGCCTTGCAATCTCTCTCTCTTTTCTGTTCTCTGAGTTCTCATCTTCTTATATTTTCAGAGTTCTCTCACTGTCCCAGACTCCCAACTTAGTGACTCGCGCCTTTCTCTGTCAAAATCTCCTTTGTTTTAGTCATCACAACGCGCCTCTAATATAGACTCGAGTATGCTTAGTTTCAATTTTTTTCAAGTTTAATTTTCACTTGCAAACAATGAATTTCATATTTTTTTATTTTAGGGTTTTCAAATTTAATTTTAATGATTTTGATTTTGACAGTTCAATATAGAGAATTTGACTCAAAATTAGGCACTGGGTAGACTTGATGATTAATTTGGGAGGTGAATAATGATATCGTTTGATTAATTTGGGTGAACATTATTCAGGGGAAGAATTAGATATTTAGTTTCTCTTTGGGTTTGATTTGAATTGATTGTAATTTAATTGTTATTGTTCTTTGTTGAAGGAATCTAGGCATCCATCTCAAAACCAATTGGCAATGGGAGAGGTAGGCCAAACCTTTATAAACCACTAGTAAGACCCTCACATCTTCAATGTCAACACGCTCCCGCATGTGTGGCATTATTCCAAGCCTAACACGTGGACAATTTTCATTGGGTGACGTGAGAGCACGTGTGGCCGTTTGGACTCATCACATAGATAACCTGCTGTAATTCCATAAAAGAATCTAGGCATCCATCTCAAAACCAATTGTCAATGGGAGGAGTACCCAAACTCTTATAAACCACTAGTAAGGCCCTCACATCTTCAATGTGGGATTTCTCTCAACACTTTGTAATTAGTTGTGCTTTCATAGATTTATTATCCATCCTTTATGTGTCTTGAATTTAATCTATCTTTGTGGACTCTCTTGGCAATGTGTACTCTTTAAAATTTTGTTTTCCTGAGCTTGCGTGGTATGTTTTTGCTCTCTTATGATTAAAACTTTATAAGGTTGTTTTGCTTGTTTCTTTTCTAAAAAAAAAAAAAAAAGGAGTTACCATAGTTGGTTGCCACCCACACCCGGCCCAACAAAGGTGGGCTGATAAAGGTTGTGAGAATTCAACAAACTAGGTTGGTCGGGTGGGTCAGTTGTTCAGTCAATAATGGCCCGACCAGACTCATTCCCACCTCTAATAGCTAGTTACTACTACTTACTTTACTCTTAACCATAAACATTAGCCAATATAACAGAAGGAAATATGCATTCAAGCCCTTCCTCAATTGGCCAAGCCTGATTAATTGCCCAACCCACTCTATTAATCTCACAACTCCAAAGTAATTTGTTATGTTTAATTTATTTTGGCTTATTACACTTTACGAACATGAATTTTGACCCTTTTTCACTTCACTACTTAAAAATAAAAAAAAAATTGAATCATTTTGACACCTAAATCTAAAAAAAATTTCAATATACAACCTTCGTTCGATTTTGTTAAGATTTCCATCCAAAATTAGTCATATGCGTCACGTGTGATCTCATTTTAAGGGAGCTTTGGGTCTTTTTACATCCAATTGTCCTTAAAACATATTTCGACAAATAAGATAATGCCAATTCTCTCTTTATCATACCGGCTCTACACTTTCTTAGAGTGTACTTGGTGATGTATGACATTGGTCACTCTCTTTATTAGACCGACTTTGCTCTTGCTTAGAGTTTACTCGGCAGTGTGTGACAATGGTCTCCCTTTTGCGTGCACATATAACTAATTCTTAACTCTACTTGTGTAGGACAGTTCGTGGCTCTATGCATGTACGACATGTAATTAGCTTTGCATGTGTATGACAATGCGAGGCTCTGCACATGTATGATGATTTTCCCACGGGTACTTGAGTTGGTGTGAGTTTTTCAGTATCAACTAGTTGAGATATCAATTTTTATTGATTTTTAGCATATCCAAAATTTCTTAGGATGAAAGATTTCAACTGAAAATATTTATTTATAGATTGACAGTATTGATTTCAGTTTGAAAACTTTTTGTTTTCAAATCCGAATTTTCAGCGTCAATTAATTGATGGAGAATGAGTATTGGTTTGTGGTTTTTGACGGAGGACAATATCTTCAAAGTTCACATTTCCAATTAGTTAATTTATGTATACAAGATATACATAATGAGTTTATATTCTTGATTTTGCATGACATAATAACATTAGTGATGAGAATGACATTATTGGAAATGTTAGCATGAGTTTGAGGATGGTTAGGTATGTTTAAGTACATATGAGGATTACTGTAGCCTGGTTCGAAGATATTAAAATAGGCATCTAAATTATTGTGGAGGCTAATGGCCGGGGAATGATTTAGACTTCGGATTGTTGATATGAATTTCATGTTATCATTTTGGATTATACTGATTATTGGTTTAAGGATAAAATGAGGATTATTATTGGTACCTTTGATATTATTATTGATTATTAAGTTTATGTTTAAGGTTATTTCACTTATACGAGCTCTAATGAGCTTACCAGGTTTGTGTTTAACCCAATACACCATAGACGTAGTGTAGCAGTTGGTTTTGTAGGTTAAGCAAGTTAAGAAAGCAGTGAAGAGAAGACGAGACAGTGAGATATACAAAGGGATTTTATTAACTGATTTTACACAATGGTTTTGTTAAATGTATTTGAATACTTGCATTTTATTTATTTATGCACATGGCTTAATAGAAAGAGAACAGAGGTTCAAAATGGTTTTATATTTTTCATGTGCTCGGGGTTCGGGGCATGACATTTATCAAGACATAGAAAGCGGTTTCAAACTACCATATTAGTATACATTCTTGAGTTGAAATTCAATTACGACTTTGGGACCCATCACGACACCCACAGAAGCTTTAGGCCATTTTTCTGGATGCCTAGCCCTTTGGGCAGCTCTACGTGCATGTTGTTGTTTTCTAAGAGCAACATTATTAACTATTTATCCTTACCAGAGCTCTAAGTTTACTCGCAAGTGCACGAATCTCTTATTATAGCAAAGCTTGCAAATACAAGATCGATCCCACAGGAAATAGGCAAACACACATCAAATTAATTCAACTCATCCAACAACACACAGATGGTAGGGGGTTTAGTAGTATCATACCTGATAACTAAACTCATAATGGCCAACTACCACCCTACCTAGGTGATTAGTAAAAAACTAAACTAGTAGCAATAGTATCTATTCCTGGTTATAACATCCTTAGACCGGAAGTCTAACTGATACCTACTAGTCAAACTATATAACCGCCTCCAGAGGTTTAGGAGATCAAAACCCAAAGTCAACAATAGTATGATTCCTTACTCTAGGGTCATCCCACAAATCAGATATCACAATAACAAATAAAAACCATGCAATAGATAGCAACCAAAAATAATGCAGCTTTCACATGCATCAATATTTACTTAGCATAATGCATGCAATAAAAGGGTCTCTAGCAGGGTGTGAGTTTCCCCAACTTGAAGTCCAAAGCTTGGCTTGATTCCACAAGTATATATCCAACTTACAGCTCTTCGTCATTCACCGGATTTGTTGCTCTGGAAACTAGAGTTCCTATTGTAAGTGTAATTGTGTAATTGGCGATTTCCTTTAAACAAAAATCATATGGTTGCAAGCATTAGTTCAGTTTGGAAAGTTGATACTCAAGCACGTGTCCAAAGTGATTCTATTCAAAGCTTGTCTCGATGTTCAAATTCGTTTAGAATCAAGGTAAGTGACTTAGAAATCTTGCATGCATCATAGGTGATTAGAATCTCATCCATTTGCATTTAAATGTAATTTAATGTGCTTAAAAAGGTTTTCAGGTCTGTAGGATCCGTCCTACAATTTATAGGATCAATACCACAGAATGCAAAATTTGTGATTTCTCAAAAACTGCCCAGAGGACCAGTCCTTCTAGTCATGGGATTGGTCCTACAGATTGGTCTTTCTAGAATTCATCCAGAAGACCAATCCTGTGCCTTGGAGGACCGGTCCTATGCGTGAGTGTGTGTGTTTTGTGTTTTAAATCCTAGTTTTTCAAAGTTTTAAAAAGCCTTATTTGGTCACAATCTCTTTCCTAATTGGTTAAAACTTGTTGCTTAGTTTCTAAAGGTCTGTCTTCTATATATAATCTCTATTAATCCATATTCACTTTTGCTCACACATTATAAACTTTGAGATATTGCATTCTAGGTTTTTATTGTTAGTGTGAGGCTGTGATATGAACTAGGGTTCATAAACACATCATATAAACTAGTCATGGTGCTTTTAAATTAGATAGCATAATAAATTGTTCCTTGTTAAATTTATTTATGTTATCATTCATTATTCATTCATCTTTCATAATTGTTCGAGCTTGAGCATTGAGGACAAGGCTGAGTTCATGAGCTTTTGTCTGCAGGACATTGGCGAGGTCTCCTTGCAATTCCAGAGATTAAAGTGCAGCGTGTGGTGTGAGGTCAGTGTATCTGTCTAGAAGGAGTCTAGATTAGGTTTGGATGGAGTCATTGGTTGTAACTCTTCAGTTTTCATAGTGGATTGCTTTTCTCTAGATTAAGTCCCGCGGTTTTTCTAATTAAGGGTTTTCTGCATCAACAAGTTGCTTGTGTTCTTGTGTGATTATTTCTTTGTTTATTCAGGTTGATTTTTTTTTAATCCGCTGCCTAATAATCAACTTGGTAATTTTTATAAATAGGATTTTGTTTGAAAAGCCTATTTACCCCCCTTCTAGGCTTATTTGAGATCAATTTAGGAATTTCACCTACTGACTTTTATGTAAAGAGAAAATTTACATTGGCTAATATGTAATATTAAAATGTTTTATTAATTTTATGTAATTTGTTAAGAAAAAGAAAAATTAAAAGCTAGTATATTATAATAACAGTCGTGTTGTCACAGCGAAACAATGAACAAAATGATTGCAAAAAATGATATTTATCAATAAACCTTTTTTTTTATTTTTTTTGCATAAAAATTTCAGAAATTAATAAAACCACATAAGAACACAAAGTTCAAACTTATAAAATCACATACCCTAATCAGTGTGGTTTGTTATGAT
>QANT01002938.1:0-11770 GCA_003254885.1 Purshia tridentata
GAGACATCGGTTGAAAAGATGATTATACATCAGTTTTGCACTGATGTATATTAATGTTTTTGTAGTAGTGGGATTAAGGAAACCAAGTCCTTCTTGTGCTTCAAGCGTGACAATATACGGCTGCAAGTCAAGCGTACAATATGATGATATGCGCGTAAATCTGACTTCCAATCACACGANAACTCAAGCAAAAGATGCAAACATAAAAGTACTATAGTGTTATGGTTTGTCATGTTGGCAAAAGATGCAAAAGATGCAAAATATTTGGTGGGTGACTACGGATGTATGGATGATGGGTGCAAAATTGACGGAAAAAAAAAAAATAAAACAAACCAAAAGTAAAATAAAATGTGCGATAAAGTAAAATGAAATCAAAACGAAAGCAATCCTAATTTAATAGAATTAATGCGAGTGCAAACAATAAAAGTGCATAATCTAAATTAACCTACTCTTAGGAAAGCAAGAAACCTAGATTATGCAGAAAATAAATAAAGCGATAAATTTAATTATGTGTAGGAAAATAAACCTAATTACGTGCGAAAAATAAACCTAAGCTAACAATATGCAAATTAAAGATCACACTCATATTAAAACTAATAAATTTAAAGAAAAACCAAATGTTTTGAACATTAAACCCTTGGGATAACCATGAGATCTCATCAAGAACGATCTACAAATTACTTCAAAAGAAAAAGAAAGCATTATGAGATTAATCATGGGATTAACCTCAATTCCTCAAGAACTATCTAATACAAAAGAAAAACTAAAATAAATCATAATAATTGAGAAGCTTGAAAAAGCTTGAATGATATTTGTGATCGGGGTTTGATTGTTGATTGATTGGTTTTTTTGTGTTTTTCCAATAGCTTGTATTTATAGAGACCAACTAATGGGCCGGACCATTGCTTGTCCTAAATAAAAATATATCCTAGTCAATATCTAAGCTTTAAGATCTCAGTTTTAATGAGATAAGATCTCATCCTATTAACTTGGTCTCCAAAAAAATTCAATCTCTTTCCATAGTTGGCTTGGAGTAGACTTGGGCTTGATCTTTGGCATTAAATTCCAAAAGTCAGTGCAATCTTGATTTGAGGATATTGAATTGAATGAATATGAAAGTTCACAATTAGGTTGTCGGCCTTGGCTCATCATCCTTGGGCATTGAGTTGACTTCCATGATGCTTTTGAATCATCGTCAAAGACTGTGTTTGAAGCTTCCTAGTCTACATGGTTTGCTTCCTTGCTTGGTTAAAATAGCTTGGTTGCAATCAAACTCGGCTATGGCTATCAACTAGGTGAGGTTGCTATATATATATATATACAGTTGTCCATGTGGTTAATGGTCATCCGAGCAGGAAACCTAAATATTACTTCACTTCATAATTTGGCCAAAATAGAAGTTGACCTAGGCTAGAATCAAGATAATGATATAAATTATCTCAAAGCCCAATCTTTGGGTTTACTTGGTCATCGGGCTACGGCCTAATTCTAGTAGCGGCCGGAGTACTGGAACCCGGCCGTGAAATTGCAGCCTAAATTTGTATTAAATCAAGCCGCACAAGGGCATATATCATATGATTTCAACCTAAACTTACTTCGGTTGTCGAATTGCAGCCTTAAATATATTTTGGCTCAAGGGCAAAATTTCAGTAACAGGTTCTTGAAAGGGGAGGAGTGGGTAGGTGCACCAGCATCAAATTGAAGGTAGAAAGATCATTGATGATATTTTCAGGGCTGGAAGAGGAAGTGAAGATGAGGGAAAAGCCACTAGTGGCGAAGGGAAGGGCGTCATAGGGGAAGGAGAAGAAAGGATTGAGGGTAGGGGGTATGGTTAGGGTTAAGGGTTTCCATCTCTTCGAGAAAGCCACCGCTGTAAATAAGGTAAGCGAGATCAGAGGTAGGAGAGGGGGTCATGGAGGTCCAAGCATAGAGTTGCAAAGAGAGAGAGAGAGAGAGAGAGAGAGAGAGAGAGAGAGAGAAAGAGAGAGAGAAAGAGAAAGAAAGAAGGGAAAGAGGATTGGGCTTGAAATAATGAAAAAACTCTTGAAAAATGGGGCATGTGCGTCTCACGTGGTCTTTTTTTACGAAAAAATTGACAAAATTGGATAGAGGCATAACATTAAAAATTTTGTTAAATTAAGATAGCATGATTCAACTTTTAATTTGGGTGATAAAGTGCCAACTTTTAATTTAGCTGATTCAACTCATTCTCACGAGTTCATAGAATTTTTTGTGGAATTATTTGAAGATTCGAACTATTTTTGGTGAATTTTATAAGTTAAAAAAATAGAAAAATAAGAAAATGACGTGGATGCTGGCTGGGCAATCAGGAGCACGTGGCACACTCCAATTCATTGGGCATGCTGACAAGGACGGTTGCACGGAATTATGGTGGGCTATGTCATACTTGATCCTTCACTCTTGTTTTAATCTTAGCCTTTGAGAATCATTAAAAGCCCTTAAATCTTGATCGCCCATTTTGTACATGAAACCTATCCCACATTGAAATTTTACACTTCATTCTTACCTCCAAGAGCCTATAAATAGAGGAGCTTCCTTCTCATTTAACTTGCACTTCTGAGTGTGAGTTGAGATCGAGCTCCTCACGTACTCAAATTTTCTTTCTCTCTCTAAAAATTCCTTCTTAAGGGAATTTTTCCTTCTGTGAAGGGAACCCAAAGGAGAAAACTTCAATTTTTTGGAGAAGTTCCATAGTTTAAATTTTGTTTATTTTTTGTTGGGTTATAAATTACCTCATAAGAGTAGTGATTAATTTCTCTAGTGGGTAAGACTCTTAAGCTTGGTTTAATTGTTTAAATTTAATTTGGTTATTTATTAGGTTTTGATTTTGTGTTTTAGCAATTCTTTGGGTAAGTGAATCTCCACTTTCTCTTTAAAGTTATTTTTCATGATTAATTAGTTAAGTTGGATTATTAAATAAATTAATCATGTTTAAAGTAAGATTGAAACTGCATAAATTTAATTGTTTAAGTTGGATTAAATAAAATCAATTAATTATGTGATTATATAATTGCTAAAACATAAAGAAGTAAGAAAGCATGCAAATAGAGTTAGGTTGGAATTATTTATTTTGCTTGCTTAACTGGATGGACTTCCTCTTTTAATCAATCAATCTAACAATGAAGTGAGTCCACCCTATTAAAGTAATCAAAAGACATGATGTCGAGATCAGTATCAGTTGCTGTTGCTCTGCCTAGATCAGGAACACTGGGATTAATCTCCCCAATCTTTCTTATACTGATCTGGTCATGATTGTTTGATATTTAAGTGGTTAACCTCATACTTTAAATAAAATTGAGTTAAGTAGAAACCCTAAACCCCGAAAATACAGAGACTTAGTCTTAGTAAACTGGTTTATAAAATTTTCAGGGAGGGTATGACCGAAAATGTAATGTCATACTGAAACTCTGACAGGACCCTTCCCGAATTCCACCCTGGAACTCGGAGTGATCCTGCGGGAATCCAATATCAAGGAAAAATTCTACCGAAAATTCGGCAGAACCTCCCCTGAAATTGGACTAACCCTTTTCTCCACGAAACCTGCAAATACACTTCTAAGCATTCACAGCTCCTCTACCACAACCAAAAGGGGTCTCCGACCCAATTTCACTACCAATTACTTAGGTTTTCAATAGGTTACCAGAGCCGCGCTACAAAATTTACTACAGAAAATAAAATACGAAGAGAACAAATCCCTACGACTTTACAACTTTATAATAGTGCCTCGACGTCTTTGGCTCGACCGCTCCCCCGCTACAACCTGGGGAAAAAAATCAAAAACAATAAAAAGGATAGAACTAATGAGTTAACTCAGTGAGTGGGCATTTAAATCAAAGGTTTATTTAGAACCAACAATATAATAAATTTTTAGCGTCTGGACTCACAAGTTAATTTATTTTCCCCCATATAAAAATATTATTTTTCATCGTTTACTTTCGGCAACACAACAGAAGAATCAAAATCAAATTAGGTTTCTAAACTTTCATTTCGATAAAATAAAATGCGTGAATAATTCCAAAGGGTAATAAAATAAAACCCTTTCGAAATAAATTCTTTTAAAAATTCACATAGAGGGAAGAAAATTTGAAAGAACAAAATTTTCAAAGGAGCGTTTTCCATCTAAGCACCCAAGTAACTTATCCTTCCACTTGCACCGTCGCAACGCCGTCATGCAAGTGGATTTAGTGGCCCTTGTACCGTCGCTACGCCGTCATACAAGAAGCCAGGATGTCGTACGTGCTTATCCTTCCACCCGCACCGTCGTAACGCCGTCATGCGAGTGGATTCGGTGGCCCTTGTACCGTCGCTTCGCCGTCGTACAAGAAGCCAGAATGTCGTACGTGCACGCAGACTGCCCCCAAAGGGCGAGGCATCCCGACACACGGCCCAAAGCCTATGTGTGTGCCGTGATGGGTCCCAAAGACCTGTATAACTTGAGAAGCTGAACGAGTAGCAACCGGGTGCTTGAAAACAGTACCAATCCGAAAACAAATTTCTTTAATTCAAAACACCAAAATCCACGTTCCAAATCCTTTTTGGATGTGATGAGAAAATAAATCAAAACTCGGATTTAAAATTAAATCCCTTCTTACAGAACTAACCTTCCAAAAAAACTGTTAAGTAAAATCAAACCTTTATTTTTAACCAAGAATAAACTGAGTTCTTAAAATCGGTTTCCAAAACCAAAATCCACACTAAATTACCTTACAAACAATAATCTGAAAATCCTGGGAATCCCAACCCTAACCGAAAATCTCCAACTGAAATTCACAAACCCTCAACACAGTCACCGATCCTTACTTAGTCCTCACTAAAATTCCAAACGTTACTTAATTTTGTAACCTCCAATAATCCTTAAGTTATCGATTTTCCAATCCTAATTCCGTAACCTCTCTTAGCTAGTAACCNAATATTGCTAATTGAAATTCATAACTAAGCAAAGCGTAAAAAAATAAATTCAATTTAAAAAAACTTGAGAACTTAAATAAGACGAAGTCCACTCACAGAGATAGCCTAGCCTCGGTCTTTGAATGGATCGTGATCGTCGCGATCGTCCTTGGACTCGGGAGTGTCGCCTAACACGATAACGGTAAGGCGTTAGAATAATATTCAATTTAATAACTACAAACTAGAATTTTAGGCTTTTCACTCCATAATCCTAATTTCAAGCTATAAACCAACTTAATTTCCTTCTCGACTCAAAACCCATGCCACTAACTTATTTTTAATCCGGTAATTTTCTCAATTAACCTCCATTTTATCTAACTTGACCGAGGATCGTCCGGGTGTCGTTTCGACAACCCAAAAATGTCTAACTTCACCTCAAAATCACCATTTCTCCGATTTTCTTCAACTAACCATTCTAAATCACAATTGATGATTTCTAAGTTTGGAAATTACTTAAAACCACCTCAAATTATCACTCAAAATCAAGGATTCCAAGAGATTTAACATGGTTTCCAAATCTCTAATTCCCAAGTTTCTAACTTCTCACAATAATTCCTTAATTCAAGTTCCAATTAACTCTAAATCCATACCATAACCACCAATTGCACCATAGGACTTTTAATTATCCTCAATTAACAAGAATCCGAATTGGCATAATCTCCCAGAAATTCTAAGTTCCAAAATCCTCAAAATCAAACAATTAATAAGTCCCAAATCACCCCACTTTCCCCAATTTTCCAATCTCTCAAAATTCCTTTAAATTCCTTACTCTAACCTTCAATTCATAGTCGCTAGAAATGATTATTGCCCAAAATTACATACAACACATTCCAATTTCCGAAATCTCAAGGGAATCCGAATTTTGGGTTCTAATTTCCTAAATTCTAACTTCTCAAACATTCAAAATTAAACCACCAATTTAGAGGAAAATAAAGCCTAGAATGGGGGGAAGAAAACCCACCTAAAATAGAGAGAAGGGGCGCCGGAAAACTGGCCGGAAATTGGAGGAAGAGATCGGCGACCATGGCAGCCCAAGCTGGTCTTAGTCGCGCGCAGGGGCTGGGCTGGCTATAGGAGCGGCTGGGGAGTCTCGGGGTGGCTGGCCCGGCGGCTGGGGAGTGCTTCTCGACCATCCCATCGTCTGTCGTCGCCGGAGATGACTGGAGCTGGAAGCTCCAGTCGCGCATGCAGGGGAGAGAGATCGGAAGAGAGGGAGAAAGAGGGGCTGGGGGCGTCGGGAGGTAGCTCGGTGGGGGTCGCCGGTGGCTGGACAGGTCGGAGGTGGCCGGAAATGGCGGGCGTCGCGCAGGGGAGAGAGTGTGGGGGTGTCGGGCTGGCTGGCTTCTTCTTCCCCTGGCCTGCGAGTGGAGAGGGGAATAAATAGGGGGAGAAGAATATTCCAGAATTTTCTGGAATATTTTATGAAATTTCCTCAAAATTACAAGTTTGCCCCTCACTTTGAACCCCCGTATTTCTCAAACCGTAGCTCCAAACGACGCATGCTACATGTCTACGAATTCGTGGCGTCGAGCTCTATGTAATCATGTCCAAGTCAACTCTAAACTCCAAGCAATTTAAAAAGTCAACCGTGAGCTCCTTTATCACGTTCATAACGTTTTAACCGTAACTCTAAATCACCCAAGCCGCGTGTCAATGAACTCATAAGCTCAAGACCTTCCTAACGGACCCAAAGTCAAAGCTAAAATCTTACCAGAACCAAAAGTCAACGTTGGGCCCTATTAACATTTACTTAGGAAGGTACGGGTCGTTACAGTATTTGAGTTATTTTTGGACATTAATCACTCTTAGGAACTTCCAATTGAGGATTAGTGACAGGACCCTCCCCGAGTTCCACTCTTGAACTCGGGGTGATCCTGCGGGAATCCAACATCAAGGACAATTCTACCGAAAATTCGGCAAAACCTCCCTTGAAATTGGACTAACCCTGGATTAATCCTTACCTAGAAAACCTGTAAAACACACTTCTAAGGCAGCTCCTCTACCGCAAACACGGGTCTCCGACCCGAAGTCACAACAAAAGGAAACTAAGATAACATTTTTAAAAATAAAGTGTCATACACACCGTTGTAGTCCAACCACCTTAATTAGCATAACTAGTTAAGAATTAAAAAAAAACAGAAAATTTACAAGTTCCAAAATGTACGGGATCCTCGACGTATCTCCTGCTCAACCGCACCACCGCAGTTACCTGGGGGAAATTTTAAAACAAAACAACACGAGGTAATGTGAGACAACCCAGTGAGTGGACAAAAATAAAATAACTTTTAAAATTAACCGAAAACGTCACACAAGGACCTCACCAACTTTGCATGAAAACCCCCAGTTTTTGAAATAGATTTAATAATTTCCTTTAACAATCATTTACAATAACTAGTAAAAATACTTTGCGATTTCTCATTTTAAAAGAACGAAAATTTCATCATACAAAACCCCAAGGTTTTCCCCGCATAAACAAGATCTTAAGATTTAAAACGAATATTTCACTCGCTCCCAACTTCCCCGTATAGCCTGCTGTACATGCGCAGGGCCCATAGCCTGCCATACGCATGCAGGGCGATATCCTGCCGTACATGTGCAGAGCCGGAGTCTGTCATACACATGCAGGGCCAACAACCTGCCGTACGTGCACGCAGGGCCGCCCCCAAAGGGCAAAGCATCTCGGCACACGGCCCAAAGCCTATGTGTGTGCCGTGATGGGTCCCAAAGACCTATATAATTCCAATGTCCAGAACGGATACTAGGTGGGTGCTTAATAAAATCCAAAACCATCCGTCCTCAACCACCCACATTAAAATTTGAATGATTCTATTTGAAAACTTTCTTAAATTTTTGGAGAAATCAATAATTGTTCCAGAAAACCTTACTTTAAATTGTTTTCACAGAATCTCAATCATAATTTGATAAAAATAAATATCAACCCGTAAACTCATTTAATAGCACTCTAAATCCCAAAATCAATATTACTAATTGAAATTCATGACTACGCAAAGCATAAGAAAATAAATTCAATTTAAAAACTTGAGAAACTTAAATAAGACGAAGTCCACTCACAGTCAAGGAGTCTAGTCTCGTTGCTCGGCTGGGTCGCCCTCAATCTCGGGTGTCGTCCCTATAAGAAAAAGATAAATACGTCATTAGTTCCCTCATTTAAAGTGTCCGTCTATGTCTATAATTTGGGGTTTCGCTAACCTCGGTCTTTTCTATACAACCCAAGTTAATAGCCTGCTTAATAAAGTCTAAAATCAACGATGATTTCTAAATTTCACGATTAGTGGGTTGGACTAATCTCAACCCCAAACAAAGTGGTGCTTTCAACCCCAATTTCACAATTCCCGCCTTTTCCTTCAAACCCATCAATCCAAACTCTGGATTAGGTTTCTAAACGATGGAAATTGGCTAAAACATCACTAAATTATGCCAAATCCCCAAATTTTTGAGCAACCACCCGAAGTGGCCAAGCCTCACCCACCAATTCCCAATTTCCTCCATTTTTCCTTAAAGCCCAAGGTTCTAAACCACAATTAATATGTCCTAAGGTTGGAAATTAGTAAATCCAACCCCAATTTCGCACCCCAAGCCACAAATTTCAGATTTTCGGATTTGGGGTTTAAATCCCAAACTTTCCCATGTTTAGTTTGATCCCAATTAGCAGCCCAAACTAAGGAAATTAAATGCTAGAAGAAGGAGGGAGGAAACCCACCTAAATGGGCAGAAGAGGCGCCGGAAAACTGGCCGGAAAAGCTGGAATTTGCAGCGGCTGGTGGCGTTCTCCCGTACGGCAGCGTGCGCAGGCTGGTGGTCGGCGTTGTGGGTCGTGGCAGGCTGGCGTCGGCGGCTGGGTGTTGGTCGGGAATGGCTGGATGGGATGGGAGGGGAGGGGTGTCACGCGCAGGGAAGGTGAGAAGCTGGTCTGCGGGCTGGGAGGGGGAGAAAGGGAGAAAAAGAAGGGGGAGGACTGTTCCAGAAAAATCTGGAGTTTTTTAAAGCTAAGTCACTGTATTTACAATTTTTCCACTCCCTTCACACATCCATAACTTACAAACCGTAACTCCGTTCGACGCATACTTCCTGTTTACGAACTCGTGGAGCCGAGCTCTACTTAACCATGTCAAAGTCCACTCTAAGGGCCCTATAATTCAAAAAGTCAACTTTTGGGTCCTTTGCCACGTACAAAATTTTCAAACCGTCCCTCCAAACGGGACATGCCGCATGTCTATAAACTCGTAATCCCGAGGCCTTCCTAATGAACCCAAGGTTGATGTAGTCAAACATCAAATCTCATCCAAATCCAAAGTCAACTTTTGGCCCCAAAACCGTATTAAAAATTAAAATTTTACCTTACGGAGTACGGGTCGTTACAATTAGAACAAGAAATTTTAAGGAATTTGAAGAAATTGGAAAGTTGGGGAAATTGGGGTTATGCCCATTTCGGGTTTGGCTTGGGTTTTCAAAATTAATACAAATGGTGAGGTGTTTTGAGTAATTTCTATCATTAGGAACCTCTAATCAAAGATTAGAATGAGAAATTTGGGAAACTTCGAAGAAACTTGGAAGTTGGATAGTTGAGGCTTAGGTCTATTTCGAGATTTCTAGAAATATAAAGTGTTTATAGCGATTTAATGGCAAATGGGGAATGATTTTCATTCTTAGGAATAATTTATCGGTGTTTAGAATGGTTAGTTTGAAGAAAATCGGAGAAATGGTGAGTTTGGGGCGAAATTGGACACTTTTTGGGTTGTCGAAACCAGACCCGAACGATCCTTGGTCAAGTTGGTAGAATGGAGGTTAATTGAGCAAATTACCGGATTAAAAATAAGTTAGTGGCATGGGTTTTGAGTCGAGACAGAAAATAAGTTGGGCTATAGTTAAATTTAGAATTTTGGAGCGTAAGGCCTAGAATGTGCACGTGTTTTTACTACCTTAAATTAAATTGATTAGTATTCTAACGTATTGTCATTCTTGTGTTAGGCGACGTTTCCGAGCCCAAAGACGATCCAGCCGGAGACCAAAGCTAGGCTATCTCTGTGAGTGGACTTCGTTTTCTAAACTTTGTTTATGAATTTTTTATGAATTTCATGATTTAATTCGTATTTATATTTGAGTTTTAATTGAGTTTATTAATCGAGAAATATCATTCGATTCTTGAGTATGGAAATGGATTTGACGTACTTGGAAATGTTTTGATTTCTCAAAGTAAACATATGTGGTTATTCATATCTTGAAATATTAAGGGTTTGGTTACTGAAAAGGATTTTATGGTTGTTGGTTTAATGATTTCCTAGTTTTGGAAAGGTTATGTGTTTTATGGGCGAAAAGAGATTTATGGGAAAAAAGATTTTCAAACCACCCTTTGCAATACCTTTCAGATTATTAGATTATATAGGTCTTTGGGACCCATCACGGCACACACATAGGCTTTGGGCCGTGTGTCGGGGTGCCTAGCCCTTTGGGGGTGGCCCTGCGTGCACATATGGCAGGTATATTGGCCCTGCATGTGTATGACAGACTTTGGCTCTGCACATGTACGGCAGGATTATTAACCCTGCATGCGTATGCCAGGTTGTGAGCCCTGCGCATGTACGGCAGGCTATTGGCACTACATGCGTACGGCAGGTCGTGGGCCCTGCACATGTACGGCAGGTTCAGTGGGTAACTGTTTGGGGAACGTATTATTATATCAGTTTTATAAGAATGTTTCAAAGGATATAAACTTCAGTTTTGGTTTGATGCTTGTCAGCTTAAATTGTTTTATTTATTTTCCCAGAAAATCTCAAAGTGGATTTTAAAGATATTGATTTACATAGAGTCATCAGTGGATTTTTACGAAATATTTTAAAACTAGGGGATTTCAAAGAAAGTTTGTGAAATTTTAAGGAAACTTGAAAGTAAAGGTTTATTAATACTTATTTTGATTTATGTCCAGTTACTGAGTTATCTCATTAGCTTTATCCTTTGTTGTTATTTTAATTTCCCCCAGGTTGTAGCGGTGGAGCGGTCGTGCCAAAGACGTCGAGGAAATCTAGCAAGCTTGTGAATTTTGTAGGCGTTTAGCTATCCTTGTAAACCTAGTTTCTTAGTGAATTTGTAGCCAGCCCTGATAATCCTTTAAATACTTAATTTATTGGTTTTGAAAATCTGGATCGGAGACCCTTTGGTTGTGGTAGAGGAGCTGTGGTGCTTAGAAGTGTTTTTGCAAGTCTTCGTGAAGAAAGGGTTAGTCCAATTCTAGGGGAGGTTCTGCCGAAATTTCGGTAGAATTTTCCTTGATATTGGATTCCCGTAGGATCACTCCGAGTTCCAGGGTGGAATTCAGGGAGGGTCCTATCACTATTTGCCATTGGACTCGCCCCCGCGAGGCACAGTGATTGGCGAGGGAAAGAGGATTGAGAGAGAAATGGGAAAGGCAGTGGAAGAAAAAGAAAGAAAAATAAAATGAAAAATTAAAATTGATTTTTTTGTTTTCAAATAAAACGTTAGGGTGTAAAATTACAATTTTACCCCTACAATTCCAACCGTTTATAACTTTCAAACCAAAACTTTGATTCACGCACGATTCACGTTTATAAATTCGTGGGCTCGAGATCTTTTCAACGGGCCCAAAGTCAAAAACAAAAACCCATTTATTCAAAAGGTCAACTTTTGGCTCAACTAAAAATTAAAATTATACCCAAAACCAATTTATTTTTCAAATAAATTCCCCAAAAAAAATTTGAGGTCATGCGGAGGGAGGGGTTTTAAAAAAAAAACAAAAAAATATTTTAATAATACGTACTACATTGAA
>QANT01002939.1:0-16504 GCA_003254885.1 Purshia tridentata
TCATCTGCAATTATTAAGGAAGAAGAGGCTAATTATCCATTAAGAATCAAATATAAATAACAAGGAAAATGGAGGGGCTTGGGTTTTATAGGATATATATCACATGCCTAACTCATTATAATAACATACTAGGTTGGATGTATGTGAAATAGAACAGATGTGATTGATGGATTTGTCACCATTTAACAAATATTTGGTCATATACATTCATGGGGCCAATCCCAAGATGAATATAGTTCGTACTTATTAGTGTGAAGTATTTCTATTGCTCCCCTAAGTCAATATTTTCATGTCAAGGTTTAGATGGGAAAGGAAAAGAGAAAAGGTTTAGGTTTAGTAGCTGGGATGATCTATCATCACATATGCCTAGCTTTTATAATGTAGCTTTTTTGCCGAAAACTTTTTTATGTGGTTAGAAACTTGGACTAAAAGATGAATGGAAAAAAGTAGCAATTCCAATCCACCCATCTTTACCCAAAAAAATTAAGTTGCCAATGTGCAAGAGCCATGTCCAACACAGAGACAATGATGCATGCACCAAAAATGAGATGCTGATGCCAATCAAGGCAATAGAGGACACACCACAGTACTAGTTCATTGTGACAACACATAGCAAAAACAAAAGATCTCCATGGCTGGCAAAAAAAAAAAAAAAAGATAAAAACCCTCCATGGTGGATTGGTGGGACAGCCCACACAGTACCAACCTAAACCAGGTTGGGTTAAGTTTTGATCACCCACAGGCCACATGAGTTGAGTTTAGGACCGTTTGAAGGGTCACACAAACAGTCAAAGTACATGACAAAAGCATCATCAGCTTAGCTAGCTTGCTCGGTTCCCCAGATCACTGTTCACCACTCTTAACTTAACAAATATAAACTATATTATTAACTATTAAATAGCACTTTGCCACATAATCTTAAAAAAAGCTTAATTAAAAAGGTTTAAAATCATATCAAATACAGATATGCCCACCGTCTTTCTCATATTATTGTCTACTAGAAATCTCCATTCTCCGCAACACCATCTCTCTCTCTCCTCTCACTCTGAAGCTCTCTCTCTCTCGCAAGCCATCTTCATTCTGAGTTCTACCTACTCCCTATAATCTTAATCATGGCTGCTTATTTAGTGTATATAGTGCTTTTCTTGGCCCTGACAAGCCATTCAAGTAAGCTCCTGGATTATGCTCTGTTCTTTTTGTTTTCTTGTTTCTTTTTAATTTTCCCAATCTTAGATGTGAATATTGTAAATCATCATAACCCCCTTTATTTACATCAAGGGAGAATTTCTTCTTAAAAAAGTTTTAATCTTTTTTTTTTTTTCTGTTTTCTTACTCCATCTAATGAATGTCTCATGGCATATATGTTGCTATGAAGTGTTCTGGTTCTTTAAAGTGTCTTTTCTTTTTTCTTCTTGAAAGTGGCTAAAAATTCATGCTTTAAGTGGTTTGGTTTGGTGTGAAGTAATTAACTGTTGTGGGTGTTTTCCAATTTCTGGAGTAGGTGCTACTTATTGCATATGTAAGGATGGAGTGAGTGAACAAGCTCTTCAGAAGGCACTGGACTATGCTTGTGGAGCTGGAGCTGATTGTACCCCTCTCCTTCAAAACGGTGCTTGTTACAACCCCAATACTGTCAAAGATCACTGCAGCTATGCAGTTAACAGCTATTTCCAAAAGAAAGGTCCGACCAATCCATTGAACTGCGATTTTTCAGGCGCTGCCACACAGAGCCAAACTGCTCCTAGTAGTAAGTCTCTTTTAGGCCTCTCACCTGCTACCACTACCATTTTACAAATGTTTTTGGTTTTCTTTCTAATCTTAGTCACTGATTTTTATTTTTCTGTTTTTTCTTGGTGATTAACAGCCGCAAGTTCTACTTGTGTTTATCCTTCAAGTACCAGGTATGTGTCTTAGTTTTTTTGTCTGATATTGAATCTTGCCTTGAGAGTTTAAGTGTGTGATACTTTTGAGAGTGCAAATGGGGATCTATTTCCCTTGCTCAAAATGAAATTTTTTGCTACACTTTTTTTACTGTAAAAATTTTCATTTTGTGAGGATGATGGAGATTCTTTTGTCAAGAATCTGTTTCCCTTGTATTTTCTTCTGTAAATTTTTATGGGGTTGATGTAGGTACAACATCTCACTTGTATGGTAAATTTACCTATTACTTAAATGGTAGATTTGAAATGGGTTTTGCTTGAATAAGCAACAACAGCTGCTAAAGTAATTTTCAAGAGGGGTTGATGAACATGTTTGGACAATGATTAAAAAGAGTAGATCCATCTAGAACCGTGCTTTAGATTGATTTCTCTTTTGAAGTCAAGCTGTGAGCTGTCATGAATTAGATATATATTATAAGTTTTTTGCCCTCTTTCTTTCACATTGTGAGATTAATTCCATGCTATTTTCATCCCATCACAGATATCAGCTTGAAAGTTGTTTTACTACACATCATTATTTTCATTCTTCATGATTGATCTGTACTGTTTTAGGGGTTATGAAATTCCTTTATTCATGCTTTTATACATAATTAGTATGGTGAATTTGTTGTGCTTCTCTGTTTTTCAGCCAAGCAGGAGCACCTACCACCAATACAAACTCAAGCACAACTCCAAGCACAGGCACAACCCCAAGCACAGGCACAACCCCGAGCACAGGCACAACCCCAACCACAACTCCAACCACAGGCACAACCCCAATCACAGGCATCACTCCAACCACTCCTTCATCAGTGTTTGGAATGAGCCCCAGTGGTGGCATCACTGACAGTACTAGTGGTGTGGCTCCTCTTTTTAAACCCACAAGCTGCTTGCTCTCCTCTCTAGCTTCAGCTCTCTGGTTTTCAGTGTTTTTGCTGCTGTGGGGCTGAACCCATTGACATTGGTGGTGTAATTGGTAGGGTTTGATGTGTGGATGAGATTTTGCCACGTCAGGAATATGGTGGGCATGTAAAATGACATTTGGGTCGTGTTGGGAAACATCTCAATCTGCAGAGACAAACCCCATTAGGTTTTTTTAAAACTTTAATTTTTTGTCATGGTGCGCACCAATGTGAAAATCTGGGGAATTCGATTCCATTTTGAGTGGGGATATGATATGATATATTGATTATGACGGCTATGGGGGATTAGAACGTAGAACCTGATCGATCATCTCTTCTTTTTAGATTTTTCCTTTTGTATATGTATGAGAGCCCGGTGCAGTATTTTTTAATTTAATGGAAAGTTGGAAACTATGCCAGTACCTACCTACCCCAGCTAGTAGTAAATATATACTGCTGTTAAATATTGATGGATGGGTGTTTTGACATTTGTGCCATTGCTTATTAATTTCTGTCACCTCTGGTTTAGGCTTTCAATTAAATTACGTAGCATAATGGTAAATTATCAATTTTGTGACCGAACTTTATTTGTGCACCAATGGCCAAAAGAAAAAGGAGAAAGAGACTCGCATATTCGTTAATTAGCTCACATCATAGTTTCATAGATTTTACATGATTGATTTCGAGGAGTTGTTCACACTTTTACTCCTACATTGGAGTTGGAAATTTTATCAAAACCCATCAAATTGGATTTGATTATGAATGCTCATAAATATAAGGGATCAATGCAAAATGTGACGAGTGTTGAAGGAAAGTTTCATAATTTGCATTAAACGCCCCCATCTCTATCAAATTCCGCATTAGAGAAAATTTTCATAATCTCAACCTTCTCAAGCTTTGTCTATTCTTTACCTCATTTGAGTGTTAATGAAGAATAACCCTTCTGTTGGACTTTCAAATATTGTTTAGATTTTGCTCTTTTCCCTTTCATTATATATTTGGTGCAGCAGATGTTCTTGAACACAAGCAATCAGCGAGGAATAATTGAATTTAACGTGCATGGCCGAAAAAGTGGAAAGCAATCCCATTAAATATTTTTAATGGTACATGACGTTTAGACTACAATGTTGGACCTTCGGAGATGAAGAGGACTCGTGAACTACCCACCAACCCATATATTGCCACAAACTCTGAAACTTTAGAGTATGACATAAAATGGACTTACATTCATGACAATAATCAGTGGACCCTGACCCTTAAATCTCAACTTCACTACTATGTCAATCCTTTCTGTAACACTTGGTGTTGTTATTTCTTCAGCCATTAATGTGAGATTAAGCAATTATTACAACACAAAGTATGAATTGGCTTTTAAAGAAATGCTTTTGTCAGTGGTCCCTGAATAGTAGTACTAAAAGGAATATGATTGTGCAGTAAGGTCAAAAAGTTCTACTCAGCTTCTTAAGAAGAAGATTATTTACCAATAGATTTCAGTGGCAGAAGGCAAGCACATCTAGTTGCATATATGGAAAAACAGTAAATGAAGATGATTCCTGATACAGAATTACAAGTGAATCAATGCAAGTAAAACTGCTCTTAGTTCTTCAACTAATGAGATGCTTGAATATCATCACATGGATGTAAAATACATCCATTTTTTTATCTGAGTTTTGAAAAGTATACCTTCATATTTGATTGTCTCACCATGCTACAATTGTCACCTGAAGTGTCATGGATAATGCAATTCAGGACATGAATCTAGCTTTTAAAAGATGCAAAATGTCCCCAATTTATAAAATATGACATATGAACAGGTGAATGCCGCTAAAGCATGAGGTTGGAAAACAACCAAGTTCAATATCATTTAAGCAGGGATGAAAGGTAAACCTTAAAATTTGAGAAATACATTGAACCTCTTTGCGCTGATCTTCTTGAACAAATTCCACAATCAATTCAGCAACAGAGCTTGGCTTTTCCACGTGAGGAATGTGTCCACAATCTCGTATTTGTCGTATAATTGCATTTGGCAGTTCACAGTGCAATCTCTGCATTATATAATGTAAAGAACCGCACAATTATCCAACTGTATAAAACTGTCATATGGTAGAAAGATGAAATATTCAGGTCAAAACAATATCTAAATAAGGGAAAGGAACATTGTGCACTATCAAAATTCCTCTTCAAATATATTTGGACAGATTGCTCCCAGGTATATTTTAAACAGACAAGAAATTTACTTTCGTGTCGTGATCTCTATTTATGCCTATATAAAAAATAGAAGTACTACCACTCCAAGCTTCTTGTTAATAATCTGATCATCCTCACCCCATATGATAAGCGTCCTCTGTTTTACCTGTCAAACAAAATGTAGATGGCATTATAAGACAAAGTTCGGGTTTCGGACATTGTAAAACCAAAAAATCCTACAATCCAAGGGCATTTCAACATGCGTATTTATTCTTTACATTTTGTGGTGCGTGTAAGAGTAAAGAGAAAACCTTATCCAGTCAAATTAAGAAAAAAAAGATTAATTGATTTTATTCCTCTTGCCAAGGGATTAAATGATTCATGTGAGTATAAAATTACAGTCTCTCTCTTTTTTTCCTTTTTCTTTCTTTTTTCCTGTGAACTAAGGAACTTGTATAACGTATTAAGGTATTAAAGAAATAAGGAACTTTATAATGTTTTAAGAAAAATAACAAAAGTGTCATATTTGGCACAGAAATATAAGTAACTTACAATGTCATGCAAGAACAAAACTGAAGTAAACATCACCTATTTACCTTGGCAGAAGGATACCTCTTTCCTAATGCAGGATTGATTTTCAAAACACTTATCAACTCAAATGACAAAAAAATTGCGACATACCTGTCCTATCTGGGCACTAACATTATAACCCCCACTGATCATGAAATCCACAGTTGCATCCTCCCACCAAGGAAACAGACAATGCAAGCGGCCCACCTAGATAAGATTACAAGGAACAACAGCATTAGGTCTCTCCAGCCTTATAAGATCCTAAAAGTTCTGGAAATAAGAAAGTGTAAGCATATATATACATATATATTATTGCATTATCCTTTTTAAAATATTTATAGCAACTTCTTAGAGGTGAAACCCTTACATTAGTCCAATCTAAGAAGGTACTGAGTGATATGCCACTGAAAGCCAAAAAGTTTACATAGAAGCGCAGTGGGATACTCTTCAATAAATAAACCTGGGTCAAAAATGGGCATGTAGTCATTGTAATGACGACATCGCATACGATAGTTCATAAACAGTCATAAGATGCCTTCGCATCAAGAGAAAATTGCTTATGTTATATACTCTAGGAGATAAAGGAAAAGGACCATGAGATAGTAAGCACTCATTTTGAGGATACTGACTGATATGGATAGTGGAAATACAATCCCTGTCACTTTGAAATTAAAAATAACGAGTTCATAAAATTCAAAGATGGGACCAAAAAGAGAAATCCAATGGAACTGTAGCAACTTAATTAGATCACACACAACAGAGACCAAATGCCATATCAAGGATATAATTCAATTGAAAAGGTCACTGAAACAAGGCAGAACCCCAAAATAGAATGATGAATACAGCTTTGGCAATGAGCATAGACATATTGACCTGTACAAGGGGATGACCTTAACAAAGAAATGGTGAAAATAATGCAGACAAGGAATTAGTCAGTTGAGTAAACACTCACTCCAGCATAAGCTAACATTTTAGGTAAGTTTGCTAGATTTCCTGTGCCTTCTGTATACACACTTGCGTCAATGAAAACCAGCCTTTCAACCTGTAAAGATAAGCTGAAAGCTTATAAACTTCATGGAACATTAAAGACACTAATTATAACAACGTGTTCAATGTAGCACTTCGAATTAGTTTCCAAATGAATTTACAGTGCATAATTCTAGGATCAAATACTCAAAATGGACTTACGGCTTCTGGATGGCTGACCGCAAAGTCAATTGCAACAGCAGCACCAAGGCTTGGTCCAACCAATATCATTGGCCTTTTGATGTAGGACTTCCAAAGCTGTCGTGAATTTGAACAAATCATTCTTAGTCTCAAAAACAGGTGAAACCACAGTCTGTTCAACAATGCCGGGATATCTATCTTTCCACAAATTACCATCACAAAACTACTCTTCATTTAAAAGGCAAAAAAACCAATGACAAGAGGTATTCAAGAAATAATATGTACCTGAAAAAAATGGTCACGCTTAGAGGCCACACTACAGGAGGGAAGTCTTTCTGATACACCCAAAAATAATAAAAAATTTAGGAAAAAATAAAAATTAGTCTAATACATAGATGAGAGACTAATTAAACAAATCCCTTTTTGGTCTCAAACAAGTAAAAGGAGCACACCTAAATCGGAGAAACCCCAACCAAGAATATCAACAGCCCAAGTCTCCAAGCCAGCTTCCTCAAGCAATGGATAAGTGTATCTCCATTCTAAACAGGAGCTGAATAATAAGAGGCAGTGAACTCCATACACACATACATATATACTAAGTACAATTATTTTAAACAATAGTGTCACTGTCTTGCATCTCATATATCAGGTACCTGTCAAAACCATGGAGAAGAACCACTGGACTTGTCTTGCTCTGTAACAATGGCTTCACACAACTACTCATCACACAACTTTCTCCGAAGCTCACCTGCATTAAACCCAGAGACAAATGACTAAATCAAAGATTACTTTGAAGAGAAAAATTGAAGAAATGGGAGAGCTAGAGTGTTACAGGAAGCCTCTCGATTCGTGTAGCGAGCTTCCGGGCAAATGGGTCTTTGATGTTATCGACCTCTTTGGGGAGGAAAGATGGGAACCCAGCGGACCGGACCCTGAACCTAGTTTGGGTTTTGCATCTCATGGCAATGGGTGTAGAGGCGCCTGTGAGGGTTAGCATGTTTCGTCACCCGCAGGGGAGGCTTAACATCAGGGAGTGAAATGCTGTGCTTTGTGTGTGTATACTCACTCTATCCCGAGGAAGAAGATGGTCGTGTGGTGTTTGTGGGGCGGGAGCTTCTTGTTTAGACGGTGCGTTTCGCGCTTGTCTCATTTGGAAATTCTTACCACTCCACGTAATCGCGCGACGGGCGCGTGAATCGTTATTCAATTCCTTTTCTTTTTTTTTTGGCCAAGGTTATTCAATTCCCTTTTAAATTATAAGAATTTACTTGTTTTTACCAAATAAAAAAGGATTTACTTCTTGTTCCTCAACTTCCTCTTGAGGGCTTTTTTTTTTCCCTCTCTTTTAAAAGGGACTTTTTCCATCAGATGAAATGTTTCAGATAGTCAAGTTGGGCATCTTTAACTCATATTTGAAAGTCATGACATATAATTTATAGGTTAAGATAACAAAAATTTAATGTATAATTAGTAAATATAATTATATAACACATATAACACATAATTAGTAAATATAATTAGTCAAAATTTAAGATAACAAGTTTTATGCTAATTATATATTATATAACTAACATATATTATTATGTATAATTGATAAGTATATGGTATTATGTTCTTACTTTATTTTATCTTTTATGTAGCTTCAAATTGTGAAGTGTAAATAATTGGTCAGTGTGTAGGTGTAGAAAAGAACTTGCCTATCATAGAGATAGGTAACGTGACATCACCACTTGAAGTTTGAGACCCTCCTTTCTCTCTAGTAGTGATACCTTATAACGGGAATAAATAAGTTTTTCTCATAGGTGTAAATATAATACATATATTTAGGCTCCAAAATGTGCCTAAATGAGCGTTTTCATAAGGCCGGCCCATCTAAGCCCGCAAGGACAGACCCATGAGGCTCAAGTCCGGCCCGGTCCAAAATTGTCTCCAAGTTCTATTAGGCCCATGCCAATTACGATCCCTATCTTTAGGTTATTCCAAAAGTAGGGGTGGGCATCAACCCGCCCACCCCCACTTACCGCCCGAGTCATCACCCATTTAGTCTTCACCCAACCCACCCGATAGTCAACAGCTCAGATTTGGGTTTCTTCCTTCACCGCTCATCACCACTAGTTTAACCGATTATGGAATATATGGAATATGATGGATGTCTTCTACAAGAATCAAGAGCTAGTAAACTTATTATCTATTTACATAATTACCTTATTTATCATTTTTCTCACTTATGTAATTTAAAAAACATTATTTCCATACTTTGGAAAAAAGATAAGTCTTTTTTTATAGGTGAAATGAGGGTTATTAATATCATCCTAAGCATATATATAAATAATTTATTTCAATTTTGAGAGATTGACATGCATATAAATCTATCTTCATCTTTTTTAATTTCCACTATACCTAGCGGCCCACCTGCCACCGACCCGCTCCCCGATTAACTTATAACTACCTTGCCCATTAACTATTTGGGTGGTGACGAGTTGAGCTCCCACCTGACCCACCCGCCCATCGCCCACCCCTATCCAAAAGTATAAATTCCATCAATTTTCCCAGTCTCTTACTCTGCATCTCTCTCTTCTTTATTTATTATAAATAAATAAAAAAATAAAAAAGAAGAAAAAGGGGAAGGATGCAACGAGCCGATTTGGACCACAAGCACTGCAAAACTTGCAGTCCGATTTGGCCAATCAACAATGTCAGTCAAGTTTGCGTCTCGGTTCTGAAATCCGGTTTGCCAGTTGAGGTTGGAGACACTGCTCTCGCCATCACTTCCACTGATGCCGCCATTCCCAAGAGCGATGTCAATAATAGGGATTTTTTCGCCGATGAAGATGACCATGATCAGCGGGTAAAGTTATCTCCTTTTCTATTGGAATCAGTCTGAATTAGGGATTAGGGTTTCTAATTTTTTGTTTGCCATGTGCTAATTGAATTTTGATTGGTGAAGCGCGCAGGCTAAAAGAGCTTGTATACAGTACGAATCTTCGTCAGAACAAAATATCAAAAATGGTTACCGATACCATGGGTATGTGGCGTATACCCAATGCTTCATACTCTGACTGACTGACTCTGGTGTTTAGTTTCACTGTGATATTGTGGTTGCCTTTCTATGCTTATAGTGATTAATTTCATGTTGACAGATGTTTATTATTATATTCCTCTGTTGCTAATTCAGAGTTGCAAGATGTCTACTTTGAAGCTTGTATTTTGAAGATAGAATAAGCTTCATTATAATTATAATTATAATTATAATGCAGTCACAATTCCCATCATCCTTAAATGATTGTCTTAAAGTGTTTATAGAAGGGATCACTTGTGCTAATAGACCCCAAATTTCCATGGATCATTATCAAATCTCTGCTTAATTTCCATTGTTCTTCTTTTATTGTTGATTTTCTTTGCTTGTTAATTTGTTTTTATTGTCTGTCGTGTATGTTGTTGTAGGAACATGGCTGTTGCCTTGAACAATAGTTATCCATCAGTAATATCATGGCCAAGTCTTCCTCTACCAGTTGTGTTTTTGATTCTCGATAAGTTGTTGGAACCCATTGATCATGTTCGTTTTGCTGCTGTTTGCAAGGAATGGTGTTGTCTTTCAAAAGGCTATAATCATGCAACACTGAGCTGGCGTGGTAAGGCACTTCCCATGCTTGTCATCCATACTATTGATAATAAATCTAGACTAACAAGGCAAAGACTGTATAGTGTTTGGGAAGGAAAGATCTGCAACAATATTCAATTTCAAGTTCCCTATAGTAGGAGGTGTTGTGGTTCTAGCCAGGGTTGGTTGGCCACAGTAGATCAAACAGACCAAGGTCTAATTATAGCATTGCACAACCCTTTCAGAAAACTATGTCCCATTCGTATCCCTCCCTTGGTTGTCAATAAAGTTGATACACTTAACTATGAGTTTCGCGTCCCAAAAGTTATCTTGTCCACAGATCCCCTTCTGAATCCGAAGAATTATGTGGTTATAGCACTCTATAAGGCTTTCGAGTTGGCTTTTATCAAAGCAGGCCAAAATTGTTGGACTTGCATCAAGCAACCATGTGACTTTACTGATGTTATATTTTATACAAGTCAAATCTATGTGGTTCAAAGAAATGGAGCCATCTATTCATTGGATGTTAACTGCAGTAATAACCTTTCAAAGCCACTAAAACCAAAACTACGTACACCTGAGAAGTGTACGTTATCAGGTGCAGGTGTGCCTGTTTGGACATATCTTGTGGAATCAGCTAAGGGGAACCTATACCGTATCCAAAGATTTTATGGATATATACGTTTTAAATTATGGAACCGAAAATGGATGAGCAGACTATGTACTGAGAGCTTCAAGGTTTACAAGTTGGTGTTTAACGACAAAGACGGATCTATTGTGGAAGAGGTTGAGGTAAAAAGTATTGGAGATGAGGCTCTATTTGTGGGTAGCAATCATTCGGTCTCTGTTTTGGGTGGATGCCAGCCAAATTCCATATATTACACGGATGATCAATTTGGAACCTTGAATGCGCATAATCTTTTTCCATATGATGATATGGGTATCTTCAATTTAGAGGATGGAACCATCGCCAAGCATTACACAATGCCTCTAGAAGGCTATCACGAGGATTACATACCAGCTGCATTTTGGGTTGTGCCAACGTTTTAGGGATTATGATGGCTTCTACTCATCTTAATTGATTTTTTTACATTGTTCAGTGTAAAACTCTCAATCCATTTTATGTTAATTAAAGGAGGGTAACTGTAACTCTCTATTTTATGTCTTACATACTGGCATTTTTCATCAAATATTACTTATCGTTCTAGAATATGAATGGTTAATATATTAATATATTATTGTCAGTTGTCATAGTTGCCACCTTTTACTGGACCTTAGCTTGCTAGTTATTTTATGAGGATCCTCCTTGCTGAGTTCACTACCCTCAAATATTTTTCCCTGTTATTAACTTCTTTAATGCATTGCCCGATTTTGTTTTTAGCTTAGTGGAATATCTCAACTTGGTATTCTCTTAATGCAATAATATCAGAAACCAAGAAAGTGTAGTTATACTGATCTTCCTATTTGGCCTATTTATGTTAGTAATTTCTTCATACTGGAATTTCTTCTTCTGGCTCTATTCATTTAAGTCACGATGATGCACTCCGTTATAGGATGAAATAAATCATTTTTCAGAGGCAAAACACAAAATTCCAAAGACATTCTAATAGTGTAAAAAACTCGTACAAAGTTTTGAGTCCGCGGACTGATAATATTTCAACAACTAACTCCACACATACGCACACAACATCAGTTGCACAGATTGGATACTCCTAAGAATTAAGGGAAAATTTTAGCTCTAATTTTCATTTTCCTTAAAAAAATATATATATATAGGAGCCGAGCAAGAAGATCAGAAAAATCAAAAAGCGGGGGTGCATTCAATATAGCAGTGACCACCATGGAATAATCAGACCCAAGGCCACGAAGAACAGCCGTCACAAGATCATCATTAGACACCGGGTTATTAATAGCAGACAAAGCATCAGCCAAGGATTTGGCATGTTGCAAAAAGGAAGAGACAGTCTGAGAGTCCTTGTGTAAACCAAACAATTGAAAACGAAAATTAGCCGCATTGGCTACCAACGTCTGAAAGAATTGTTGACGAAGACAAGACCAAATAGCTGCAGCAGAACCTTTACGTATACCAACCATAGAGGACAAAACCGATTTAGAGAGAGTAGATGTGATGTAGCTAACCCCCAATTGATCCTGCTGAAACCACACAAGAAAAGCAGGGTTGGGCTGAGGGGGTTGAGCACCCACGGCGGCAAGAAACGAGTCAGAAGCAGAAGTAGAGCCATCCACAAACCTGTACAAGCCATGCCCAATAAGAAAGGGGCGGCATCTGGCTTTCCCAGAGAAGAAAATTGGGCTCCGTAAGCTTCAGACACTGAGCAACATTAGGACCATTGAGAGAACCCAAGGAAGAAGAGGGAGAGGCAGCCGCCGCAGCCATGAAGAAAGAAAGAAACCGAAGAGCAAAGCCACACGCAACCAAAAAAAAAAAGAGCAAAAACCTTAATAGCTCGTAAGAGCCTCTAGATACCATGTAAGATTGGATAACTGTGTGCTTACCATTTAAGAGGGAATAACCCAGTTTTTATACAAGACCTATACTTCTACATACAAGCCGAGAATACCTTGCCATACAAGTTACATGAAGTAAACCCAATACAACTAGGACACTTTACTAACAGTTCTAAACCTGAAACTTTGATATAAAAATGTCAACATTTTGGCAGATGATGTGAAGAGAATCGGTTATAGGAATAACTGTGGAGGCCAAGCACATATCTGTGATTATGGCACAGGTAGAAATAGTGAAGATAAAAAGAGGAGAAAGTTGGTGAGAGAGTTGGTGAAAGAGTGCTGAATCAGTTCCAAATGGTAATAAAACTGGCCTTCTCAATTGGCACACGCCTCATCAAGTTCGGAGATGATTCAAAAGAAGATGCTTTTGGGCCTTGTTGGGCCCAGCGTAAAAGGCGATCTGTCCAACCCAATATATATTGGGCTACGTTTTGGGTTTGGATTTTCAGGTCAATTCGAATTTAGGCTTTGGGCCCATTTATAATTTCTTTTTTCATTTTTTGTTTTCTATGCATTGCTAATACTAAAAACAATAATGCTAGGGATCCCAAATTCGGATTCTAAATAATGTGTCAGTACAAATGTTAGTATTTTACTTACTTATTATGAAATAAATAATCTTTGGACGGGCCACATTATGAATCAATAAAGTACTGACACATCATTTGAAATACAAATTTGGAATCTTTAACACTGCTCTACTAAAAAAGATAGTGATCATTAGAGTGGCCTTCAAATTAATTTAAGTGTTTTCAATTGGAATTTTAATAGATTATATATAAGTTTATGTGTTCTAAAAAACTCATGGATTTTATTAAATTATAGATTTTGATGGATTTTAATGGGGTTGGATGAATTTTCTTCACATAAAAAATGCCATGAAAATTCCACCAAAATCCCTTGAATTTTAATAGATTTCGTGGAAGTTAATAAGAATCAACTAAATTTGATGGACTTTTAAAATCCGTCAAGATCTCAATTGGAAATGCCCTCTTAAAATATACGTCACTTTATCTATAACTAGCCTCTCAACACGTGCTCATACATGCGTCAATAGGCTTTGCATATTTTGCATACTTTAGATTCATTGATTAATTTATTTTCTTAATTTTAACATGGATGTTGATTTTTTTTCCTGGACAAAAGTTCAATCAAGACCAACATCTTGGCTGGTAGTTTTTTTCCTTCATTTTGATATTTATTTTCGTAGAGAGCAGTTGGCTCAAGAACAACTTCTATTTTAATGTGGCTGTTGCTTATTTTACAAATTTATTCTTGTTAAGTAAAATTTCTTCTTTTGGATGTTTTTATCAACTATGGACAATTTTGGAAAAAAAAATGTTTCACCAAACTAACTGAGGGAGTTCCCTTTTATATATATAGATAGATGAAGTATGGCTTGTGGAACTTATTCTATATTTTTTTTATAATCAATATGTGTTTAATAATTCCATATTTAATGATGATCTATGCAAAATATTTAGACAAATAGAAAATTGCTTAACAATTTGATTAAATAAAAAACCTTTGTAAACTTTAGGATAGACACTATCATTCGGCATGTCCATCGGCCCGAAATCTAAAGGGATCCGCCTAACCCAACAGGCGAAGCTCATTTCCGCTTAAGACATGAGCTCAGTCTGGTCAGTCCGAAACTGCTATATGTTGGGCTTGGGACAAGGTTCCAAAACCTAGACCCAACCCATCTAAGCCTACTAAGGCCTGACCCAAAAAGCCCGCCCATGGACAATATTAGTTTTATGCTATTATATATTATATAACTAACATATATTATTATGTATAATTGATAAATATATGGTATTATGTTCTTACTTTATTTTATCTTGATGTAGCTTCAAATTGTGAAATGTAAATAATTGGTAAGTGTGTAGGTGTAGAAAGGAACTTGCCTATCACAGAGATAGGTAACGCGACATCACCGCTTGAAGTTTGAGACCCTCTCTCTCTAGTAGTGATACCTTATAACGGAAATAAATAAGTTTTTCTCATAGGTGTAAACATAAAGAATAATTAGAAATAAATCCAATTTTAAAGGGTTATTCGGACTAAAATCATATACAAATTTAAATTAATATTTAAATCCAATTTTTTAGATTGAGGTCCAAAAAATAGACCTTTTAAAATTTTGAGTCATATTATCTTTTAAAATTAAGATAATTAATATGAATTAATTTTAAAAATTATGAAAGATAATATCTATTCAGACATTTTTAATTAAAACATTCAAGATTATCTAGTTTTATATTTTTTAATTTGAAATAATAAATGATAATATCCATTTCTATTATATAATAAAAAATATATTAACTCATAAAAAATAATTAAACAAGTAAGAGAAAAAAATTATATACATATAGGTATATTTCAATTGTACCAATATTTGGGTTTATATATATATATATATATTTATTTATTCGAGTTACTTTATTTTCTGAGTTTTGAGGGTAAATCTCATCTTTTCACCCCATCCTTTCTTAGGATATAGAATGGATTTGATAAAGGCGTTATGTTAGGGTTTAGCTCTGGGATTTTGGGCGGAACCCAAAATCCTGGAGCTAAACCATAACATAAAAGCCAACAAACAAGAGTCGATCGATTGATTGATACAATTGAAATATATTTACAAACCAAAGTCAATCGTTCGTTTAGTAAAGTTAAATCTCATAATTAATTATAGGATAATATGATAATATTAATTAGAATATATAATATTATATTAGAATATTAAAGTAATATACAATTAGAATAATATTATGATAATACTAGGATAATATTAAGATTTATATATCATTAGTTTTAGGATAATATTACACATTTTTTAAATATATTAAAAACATTTGGATAATATATTTGGAACTTAGTCAAAAATAAAAAAGTATTAAGGTATTAGTCTAAGAAAAGAGAAAAAATTAGACTGGCCTATAAATTACCCTAAATATAATACATATATTTAGGCTCCAAAATGTGCCTAAATTAGCGTTTTCATTAGGCCGGCCCATCTAAGCCCGTAAGGACAGACCCATGAGGCTCAAGTCCGGCCCGATCCAAAATTGTCTCCAAGTTCTATTAGGCCCGGGCCAATTATGATCCCTATCTTTTAGGTCATTCCAAAAGTTTATAAATTCCATCAATTTTTCCAATCTCTTACTCTGCATCTAGGGATGGCAGGCCGGGGGTACCCCCCCATCCCCCGTCCCCGAATTTTTTATATCCCCGAACCCGCCCCATTCCCCGTTTATTTAAACGGAGATTCTCCATCCCCTTCCCCGCCGGAAAATGCCATCCCTGAACCCGCCCCCATTATATACTTATTATATTAATATATTAATTTTATTAATTATATATATATATATTTTAATGTCAAAATGTATTAGAAAGGAAGCTGAGTCTCTGAGATTCGAACTCAGGACCTCAAAACCACCAAACAAATGCCTAACCAACACAACAATTGGCTCTTTTGATTTATTATGCCTATATATATATATTTATACACATACCCGGAAATCTCAAATCCCAAATCCCAAACCCCAAACCCCAAAATTCAAACCCTAAACACCCAAACCCCAAACTCCAAACCCTAAACCCTAAACCCCAAACTTCAAACC
>QANT01002943.1:0-11450 GCA_003254885.1 Purshia tridentata
CGAAAAATAAAAATAAAAATTAGTTATAGAAAACACATAAAATAATATTTGAATTCCTCTTTTTATGAATACTTTATTGAAAAATTGAACATTTAAATTTTGTTAAAATTATCATAAAATTACAAACAACCCAAAAACATAGATACTCAAGTCACTCAATGCATAAGCATACGCATGGACAAAATTCATTAGTAGAGTAAAACATGAGCACCAAAATCGATTTTTTTGGTAATATAATTAACCCAAAATTTGATAGGCGGGTTTTTTTGTGGTCAATTTGTGTGAGGTTTATTTTAGGGACAATGCTTGGGTCCTAAGATCTCAAAAAAATTATAGTTCTGTCACGCTAATTCAAGATCGGAATAGTTCCATTTTTAGATTATCTATTAAAGATTATCTCTACAAAAAATCAACTCAATTTGAAATTATTTGGTTATATAAATGGAATAATTATCAAAACACTCATTTTGGGCCACCTTCTCCCTGTATAGTCCACTCATTTAATTGGGCTTCCCAGCGAGTCCAGTTAATTTCCATCTGGCCCACTTTTTTTCCCTTCCAGTCCTTTTGATTTTTCTGTTATTCTTTTATGTCTGTCTCCATTTAATTCATCTCAAACTCACTTTTCTCTCATTTCTCTCTTCTCTTTTCTCTCTCCTAGATGCATTGCCATCCAGCCATGGATGGCGGTGAGACTCACTTTCTCGTGCTCACCTCTTCCTTCTCTTTCTTTCCATGACCTTTAATCGTCCATCTATCTAGCAACAACGACAGATCGACGCAAAGAAGCCAGCGACTTTCCAGCCAATTTTCCGACGAACTCAACACTACTCAACTTGATTTTGGTATATTTTTACTTTTCTGATCATGGCTCTCTCTTTCTCCCATGATCTTGCTTATCAATTTTGAGATTTTGTGATTTTGAAATATTAAAATGGTATTGATAGTTGTGCGGGATTTGTAGCTATATTAATTAAGAATTTTGCTCTACACCTAGGTTCCAAGCTCCTGAGCGAGAAGATTTGGGATGGCGGAAATAGCAGAAAATTTGTTAAGGTTTGTTTGTTTTCGGCTCTCACTCTCTCTCTCTCTCTCTCTATAAGTTGATTTTTGGATTTTTAGATTTTTTATTGTTTCTTAGCAAAATGGCCTTTCCCATCTTATCACTACTACTCCAAAGTCCAAACAATTGTTGAGAATTGGAAATAGGTGCACTAATTACCTAAATGATGCGATTAAAACCTTAATTACTGACAAGATCCAAATTTTCGAATACTTCACAACTCTAGACCAGTCAAACAAACAAGATTCTGCAAGATGAATACAGCAGATCACAATTTTACCCAACTACACACAAACACAACATGCAAATTCTCATAAAGAATCTGGTAACAACCTAAGCACTCAGAGGATCCATAAAAATAGGCATCCTTGTGCAATCCACAGCTAAGTGATGTGTGTGAAATATAACATATTTATACAACATTTAGCAACCATATTAGATATACACAAATGGTGAAATAAAGCAGATTTGTGTTTAAATAATAAGTAAGACAGTAAAAACATAAACACAAAAGTAAGATCAAAGACAATCAAGTTGTTCACCCAGAAAAATCATCAATGGTTAAAAAACTGAGGGTCCATAAGCTGACTAAGCAAACTACTATAATGAAGGTTCAATACAAGGTCTACAAACATCACAAGCTCAACACAATAGACCTATTTCTATGTGGTAGCTCATTACCCCTTGTGCAACCTTCAAAGGCTTATGCAATTAGTCCTTCA
The DNA here is from genome assembly GCA_003254885.1 of Purshia tridentata. Classification (NCBI taxonomy): domain Eukaryota; kingdom Viridiplantae; phylum Streptophyta; class Magnoliopsida; order Rosales; family Rosaceae; genus Purshia; species Purshia tridentata. Next base: position 1,786 of record QANT01002943.1, read on the forward strand.
TGTGGGTGGCAGCTACAACACCAAGCTCAATCACCACATGGCACCAAAATCAGCAATACCCAGCAGATGCTTCGATCAATGACGTATGCTATGAAGTTTGGATTCTTTAAAAATCAACCTCCTCAATCTACAAACACTTGAAGAGGTCAATGGAGAATCTTAAGCCTAAAAATCTATATGAGAGTGTTTGTAAAGATTTAAACCATGATCCTAAACTCTAAACACTTTCAGATTTTTAGTACAAAGAAAACAAGCTAAGAAAAAATAATTATTTTGAAGTTTCAAAACATTTTCTTACTTGAAATCAAGAACACCCAAAAATCAAAAAAGAGCCTCTCTTGAAAAAAATACCCAGCTGATAAAGAACGAATAGAGAGCTAACCCTAAATGACGCCCATAGCTCTAGGTATACCCACAATTTCAATTCACAACAAACCATGACACGTGGCAGCTCACAATAGGCTCTCCATAAGAAGCCAAAATAGCCCACGATCGTGTTATCCCTAAAAAGGAATCTTAGGATGACTATATAGATGAGAATGGGCAGCTGTCATTCTTAAAAATATTCATTTAAGAAAATAGATCAATGAAGAAGATGATGAATAGTGGAAATAACGTGAAAAGCAAAGAGGGCTGATTGTTCATTTAATGAGAGAGAGATCTGATGTATTTTTGATAATTCGATAGAGAATATTCAATTTAAGTGAGAAAAAGGACAGCCTAAACACGTGCCTAACATGTGACCTCTCTTAAATGGTGAAAGTGCATGTGCAGTCCTCATGTGCAGAAATATGATCATATGACCAGTGAATGGACTAGTCAAACAAACATACAATTGAATTCGAAAGATGCATGAAATGCATTTCACCTTTGAGACTTGTCCATTGTCACTTCAAACTTGATTTCTTCACCTTAATTGGTCTTAACTCTAATGCTAACCTAGAGCTTGTCAGTGTGAGAGATTACATATAAATACAATGGTTTTGTCAAGAAAAAGCCAATACAAAATCCTAAAGCTAACACTTGTCTTACATGCAGCTTTACTTGTTAATTAGAATATGTAAATCACACTCAAATCTGGTCCACCTCCATTTTTACGCTTATTAGTTTACCAAAATGAAATAAACTTCATTTCCCATCATTTGATTCATAAGCTTCTGCTGACTGCATTTCTCTATGATATTAATTAACATTTGGGTTTGTCCTCAAATTATAATGTAGTTTTCGTAAAGTGTCCTCACATTAGTATTGCTAATTATGCTTAATGGTTAATGTTTTCTGCTTCTTCAATTTGCTCTTTGAGCTACATATCTATTTGGCTGCTATAATTTTGTATTCACAAATTTTATTCATTTGGGTGTTTGTTTCTCGTGGCCACCATCTGTTATCTAACTAGATGGTCCATTTGCAGGAAAAAGACTAGAGATTTGTTAAATCCAAATGCTATAAAGTATATGCAATCTGTTTTTGCTATTAAAGATGCAATTACTAAGAAGGAATCTCGTGAGCTCAGTGGTTTATTTGGCATTACAGTCACACAGGTTCTTTTTTTTCACTTGGTTGATTATTTTCAGTCTTACTTTGTGGAGTTCCCTTGTTCCTTTAAATGATTTCATATTATAGTTTGTGCAATTAACCCTTAGCTCTAGGGGTGGGCATCAACCCGCTTGCCCCCACTTACCACCTGAATTGCCACCCATTTAGTCTCCACCCGACCCACCCAATAGTCGATGGCTCGGATTTGGATTCCTTCCTTCACCGCCCATCACCACCCGTTTAACTAATTATGGAATATAGGAAATATAATGGATGTCTTCTACAAGAGTTAAGAGCTAGTAAAATTATTATCTATTTACATAATTACCTTATTCATCATTTTTCTTACTTATGTAATTTAAGAAATATTGTTTCTATACTTTGGAGAGAAGATAAGGCCTTTTTTATGGGTGAAATAAGAGTCATTAACATCATCCTAAGTATATACATAAATATGCTTCAATTTTGGGAGGCTAGCATGTATATAAATCCACCCTAACCCTCTTTAATTTCTACTATACCTAAATGGCCCACTCGCCACTGACCCGCTCCAACCCACTCCCCAATTAACTTGCAACCACCTCGCCCATTGACTATGCGAGTGGTGGCGGGTTGAGCTCCCACCTGACCCACCCTGCCCATCGCCCACCCCTACTTAGCTCTCTCCCATGGACACCAATATGGATCAAAATAAGATATGGCCTTGCATTTTTATTAATTGCAATTTTAAGGTTGATTATCTATATCCAAGATGGCAGAGATATATATATATGAAAAGGCTATCTTAATAATTTATATTGCCTATGAGAATAACCTCTTTCATAAGGATGTGAAAGTTTGACATTTTGGGTGCTGATACCCTTTTCCTATGCTTTTGGTTTTGCAAATATTGTCTACCATGCTAGGTTAAAATATCTCATGAAATGTAGTCAAAAAATCTCCTGGCCAGTTTTAAGCCCAATACTTCAGTGGTGTGTGAAAAAGTTCATATCTATGGATTGTCAAGGCTAGCTTAAAAACTTTTCTGTTGACATTTATAATACTGTACCAATAAGGTGATGAGAATAAGGAGGAAAATTTTATAAACCAATTACAAACGTAAGTATATCAGTTTCTTTATAGAGGTAATAAGGCGATTGTTACTGTCTAACAGTAACAATAAGATTGTCTGACAGTAACAATGAGGCGATTGTTACTGTCTAATAGTAACAATAATGTGATTGTTACTGTTATGCTATTTTTGGTGTGTTTATATAAAAAAAAATATGTAAATTTGTATAAGTTGGCTATTATTACTGTTCGATAGTAATAATTTTTTAGATATGAAAAAAAAAAATAATGTGTTTCATTTTTTTGTTTTATGCTATTTTTGAGGTATATATGCAAAAAAAAAAAAAAGTAAAATTCGTATAGTTGTCTTGTTTTTTAATTTTTTTGCAAAGTTAGAATAATTACTATTCAACAGTAACAATTCCCTAAACATAGAGAATAAAAACTGTAGTTAAAAAAAAAAAATTATTGTAGCGCACTACAGTAACAGTGCTACAGTAACATAGTTAACAAGTGGGCCGATAAGAAATTTCTTTTCTGTATATGGACTTTTTAAACACTATTTTAGTCCAAATAGACTTATAAAAAAAAAACCTATATAAATATTAACGAATAAATAAATGGTTTGGTTAAGAAATCACTCTTTTAATTATGATCGTATATTTTTTCATAACCGTTATACAACCAAAAGATTTTCAATTGAGTTAATTTTTTACAGATATAATCTTTAATAAGTGATCTAAAAATAAAACAATTTTGATCTTAAGCCAATTAGACAGAACTATGATTTTTTACGGCCTTGAAAACAAGGTTGGTCCTCTAGTTGCATTTTCCTTATTTTAAAAGCCCCAACATTTTTGGCCAAAAAAAAANAAAAAAAAAAAAGCTCCCAGATGTTCCGACCGTGCACTTCACTACCTGTATATATAGCCTCCCTTCCCTTGAAAACAAAAAAAAACCCTAGAACGTGATCAATCCTTGCGGCACTCAATTTCAGGTAAGTTAAACTTCTTATTTTTTCTTCTATTTGTTCGTTTCAATTTATCATCTGAGGGTTCTAATCAATTTGGGTATGGAGTAAGGATAATGGAAGTAGTTCTGTACTTTAGTTTCTTATAATTCCTTGTAATTTCTGAGAAGTTGTTGGAAAACGAAAGTCGATCGCAGTTGCAAAATCCTATCTAAGATTATAATTTGTGTCTTCTAATTTCCCTTATTTTCTTTTTTCAGTCAGTCTGTAGCCATGATACTGGCGTCGTATTCTCTTGGTGTAGCAGCAATGGTTTGGTCTTTCGCCAGAGAGGAGTACAATCATCGTAAACTTGAACTCGAAGCTTTGAAAGTGTTTGATGACCACCTGTATCAAATGATGGAATTTAGGAAGAGGTTACATTTCCTTGTTTTTATTTTCTTATTGTTACTTCGATCCAAGTTTTCTATTTCCTTGCTTTAATATCCAATGAGAAGAGCAGAAAACACAAACACAAGGGCCCAAATTAGAACAACCCAAAAACATAAATTAAAAATTAAATTTTCAGAATCACCAAATTATATTTTGTTTAATTTGGAAATTTGGAAATCATGTTTTTGTTAAAATTTTGTGTTAAGCTATTCACAAGCTGAGCTGAAGCTGCATAAACATCCCTACGCTCTGCATTTTCATCTCAAATTCTCCAACTTCCACTGATTCTGCGTATATTTCTATGTTAAATTTAATTGATAGATTTCTGTGTTGACCTTTCCCCACTCGCTACACACGCATGCACAGGGTTCTTTTTGCTTGATGTTAGTTTTGCTTGATGAAATTACTTTATTGAATCTCCCCTCAACCCATAATTTGACACCCGAACCCAAATTCATAACTGAAATCGTCATATGTTTTCTAATATACTTAAGGTCTGGTTCTCCCAACCAATATGAATTGCGGGTGGTAGTTGAAATTGATCCTTTTGTTACTGAACTTTGGATCAAAAAGGATGAAGTGTCCCTCCTTATAACCCATTTCAGTTCAGAACATCCCACCTTTGTTTTGTTTTTTATATTCTTGGATTTATGCCATCCACGATCAGGCTTCTGGTTGTTCTTCCCAATTCCCACCAGTTCTTTATTTTGTTTTTCTGAGGTATATATTTGATAATAATAACCTTCAAGCATGTGCTTTCCACAAGTTGACTCATTCTTTGGATGTCTTTTTGTTTTGTTAACATTTATAAATGTGGTGACCCCAAAGATGTTTCTGACTTTATAATGGTAGAGGTTACAAATAAGATGAAGACTTTCAAATTTCAATACGTAAATAAGATTTTGTGGTATGCTATAGGTCTTTTAGTTTTGTTTTTTATATTCTTGGATTTATGCCATCCGCGATCAGGCTTCTGGTTGTTCTTCCCAATTCCCACCTGTTCTTTATTTTGTTTTTCTGAGGTATATATTTGATAATAATAACCTTCAAGCATGTGCTTTCCACAAGTTGACTCATTCTTTGGATGTCTTTTTGTTTTGTTAACATTTATAAATGTGGTGACCCCACAGATGTTTCTGACTTTATAATGGTAGAGGTTACAAATAAGATGAAGACTTTCAAATTTCAATACATAAATAAGATTTTGTGGTATGCTATAGGCCTTTTACAGCATAATATATTCTGGTTTTGCTATTGTCTTGTGTGTTTTTATTGGTAATGCTTAATTTACTTACCCATTTTTCTTGTTTATTAAGTTTTGGCAGGTAATCCTATGTTCTCATCCGAAACTCTATTAACAACTACTGGAAGACTTGTGTGGGATGCTAATTTATTTAAATATGTTCACGTTTTAGTTGTTGGATGATTCCCTTTATGGAAACGGAGTGGATAATATGTGTTGGAAAAAACTTTCCTTGAACTTATGATGTATTTACAACTTTATTTAAAATATCTATGTTAATGAAGAGGGAAGGGATGGTAAACAGTAAACAGCACAGCAACCCCTCATTTCCTCTTTTAAGAACACAAAATATGCATTACATCTCATGATCACCTGTTGTACATTTTATCAATCCAATGATACTTAGGTCATGAACTAACCTTTCTACACGTTCTTTCATATAATGTGAAGCTTGTAATGAAGATATTTTGATTTGAGGTGGTTTTGCTGCTTAGTGCTAACCGCTAACAAATGAATGAAAATAGAAAAATATGCATTTCGGATGGCCAAGAAATTCTTGTTAGATTATTAGAGCATTCTACACGTAAAATTTAAGGTTTTTTCTACAATTAAATTGTGGGATGGATGGAAAAGGAAGAGTGATCTTCCACAAATTTAAAATATAGTCATTTACAACTGCTGGGAGTAAGGTGTCTACATACAACACCATGGAGTACAAAATTAACAGCATAGCACAGAGGTCCACTTAAAAGAGAATAATACATGTTTCTCATTATCTATAAAGGGACAATTAAAGTTCCATTTACCAGTACAACATGCAGAGGAGCGAAATTCATGTGCAAAAATGCATGCACGACGACCCTTTTAATAGCCAAAGACACATTCTATTGTGCCGATTGGTATGCTAATGGTGCTAATTCTTCAAGACAGAATTATGCTGACAATGCTAGTTAAACTTACAAAAGGGCATCCTAGAACAAGAATGCTGCTAGATTAAATAAAATGAAATAACAGAATTTACAAAACCGCATCCTAAAATGAGAATGCTGCTTGAACAAAAACTGATTATGAGAGGGAAAAAAAGAAGAAGTTAAACACAACTCCAAAATAGCACCAGTTGAAGACAACACCAGAGAAACAAGTAAAAATGCTTTGGCAAAATAAGAAAATAATTCTACTGCACCATTGACTACTTTCACCATGGTAAAATCTACATTGAAAGAAAAAAAAAATTTGAACAATAGATGTCAAAACTTTACCTAAAGAAGAAATAAAATACAAGGAAAAAAATTGTACACAAACATACAATCACTTTGACATGTACTGATAGACAAGCACAGAAAATATTAATGGTATAAATAAAAACAAACCTTTGGACATAACCAACCAGAGAACTCCCATTAGCCGCACCAGCTATTGAACTAATATAGAAATTCTTTTCCCACTGTTCCATAATCCAATCCTGTCAAAGACCAAATAAAGTAAAAAGTGATCAATACTTCAAGAAGTCAATACATTGCTCATAGAAGATGCTGGAATACACTGCTTTCAGATGATAACCTTGTGCAGGAAGACAGTTGACAGCTCATAAACCTGAGAAGTGAAACCTGTCCCTGCATCCATGATTGTAATGGTCAAAGAAAATGCAATAAGGAGGTTCCAAATTCTGATAAAACCTGGTTTGATTGTAAGTTTGTAACCTAATTACCTTTCAGCTATTGAAGTTATCTCTTTCCATATTATTTAAAAAAAAAAAAAACCAACAACAAATTACATACANTTAAAAAAAAAAAAAACCAACAACAAATTACATACAAGTGCAAACTATTACATCAGTCAATGCATATATTGATTATTACTCATTAGCATGATGTCTACAATACTTTAATGTACATATATTGCTTGAGCAATATCCACAATTAATTGATTCAACAGAAGAGATCAACAAAATTGAACTTCGACTAGATGCCTGGAGAGTGGGAAACAGAGGAAAAGAGAGAGAGAGAGAGAGAGAGAGAGTGAAACTCCCATCTAATAAAGTTCCAACATTTTATATTAACATAGATATTTTAAACAAAGTTCTAAATATAGCGTCCTCCCATTATAAATTATTCTTGCAGTCTATCACAAGATAAAGTTGAAGAGAAGTTTTTCCAACACAAACTATCCAACTCCTTTTCCAAAAAGGGAAACATCTAACATATAAAACATATACATATTAGCATTCCACACAAGTCTTCCAGTGGGTTGAATATAAATTTATGGATGAGACTGTAAGATTCATGACCTGTCTAAAAGAAAAAAGGGTAATTAGAGGCAACCAAAAGATTATGCATTACCCATAAAAACACACAGACAATAACAAAATCAGAATATAGGACATGAAAAAATCTTATTTACATATTGAAATTTGAAAGTCAATGTCATATTTCTAACCTCTACTATTATAAAGTCAGGCACTTATTTTGGGGTCTCCAAGTTTTTTAATGCCAAGACATCCAAAGAGTGAGTTAACATGTGGTTTCCACATGAAGGTTATTAACATCAAATAGAACTAATATATAACTCTGAAAAACAAAATACAGAACTTGACTAGAAACCAGAAGGTGGATGACATAAATGCAAAACAAAGGTGAGGTGTTCAAGAACTGAAATGGGTTATTAGGCGGGACACTTCATCCCGTTTGATCCCACGTTCAGAAACAAATGGTTTCAACCACCACCCACAATTCATATTTCACACAAGAGGGGAAAAACAGACCGGTAGATGCAAACTGTCTAGAAAGGATGTAGGTTTGGAGGACCATACCTTGAGAATATTAGATAAAACACAAAACTAACAAAAATAACCATGTGTGTGCATGTGTGAATTTCTATTATTTCAGTTATGAATTTGGGTTCGGGTGTCGAATAATGGGTTCAGGGGCGCAATAACATAGTCTAATCAAGCAAAAAGAACCATGTGTGTACAAAAGCCAACATTGAGAAACCGTTCATATAAATTTAACAAATAAATATAAGATTTAAACTGCCATATATGATATACCTGGGTTGGCTTGATCGCTATGGTTTCTTAAAAACATTCCCAGAGGCTCTGGCGGCCCTCCAGGACCAGTAATCTTTGAAGAAGTTAGGAGGAAGTCTAAGGTCATCCTTCCTATTGACATAAGAGGCAGTCAAAATATAAGTGGTATAGGGTGCATTGCATGATTGGGATGTACTAACGAAACAAATTCAATACTCCGCAGCTTAGATTTTCCGTATAATAACATATATTTTCGAGTAAACTTTTAAATAAATTAAAGCTCACTAAAATAGAAAGTACACAAATAAAAATTAATTAGCTGACTAAGAATGTGGGTTTTCAACCTGAGTATTAATATTAGTACTGGTTTAGAGGACTGAGCCAGTAAGCCAAAGAATTTCTAAAGCAAATATATATAGACATATAGTTTAAGAGCAATTTATAATGAAATTGCACGGGATTTCAAATTGGAATTTATATTTTTCTTAATTTGTTTGTTAAACGAAATCAGCATCAACCCAGCAATAAAATATTTCCCAAAGATGAAACAAAATCAAAATCTAGAGATTCAAACACCAAAACCAGCATCATATAGCGAAGAAAAGCCTAAAGAAGGTGAAAGAAATTACATGTGCTCAAGCTCGGAGATCTTCTTGTCCGTCTCGATCATTAGCAACTTTTCTTCTTGGACCAAGGGAGAATAATATTGATAAAACACCAGGCCAACTATTCCAGAGGGTATCATTGCGGCTGAAATGCGTGCAATTCTTGGCAGTTTCGAAATACGGCCTGCAATTGATGCCAGATCCAAGTTTTTGAGAGAGCTTTTTGCCGGATTCATGTTTTTGGTAGAATCAAGTTTTTGGAAATTAGGATATTAGGTTTCGCGACTGGTGGGAGTCGGAGGCGTCCGTCAGTTTTCTAATAAATGTATGTGGATTCCTTCTCAAAGCAATAAAGAGTGCTATTTCCACACCCTAAATCGTCCCAATGTACCCCCATTTTCAAAAAAGACCCAATCACACATTCCTCTTCTATTTGAATTTTCTCATTCACACCCCTTTCTATTTATCAAAACTTTTTGATACGTGCGGCAAATAAAACTTTTTAATTATAATTTTTAAAAAATATTTAGTATTACTTATTTTTTAATTAATTATTTTAAAAAAATTTAAAAACTTTATAATTTCCCACTCTCTCCACCTAATAAAGTGGTGGAGTGTTTTTGTTTTAATTTCTTATTTTTTCAATGGCTTAATTTTATATTTGTATCTTTAATTTTATTAAGTTAGTTTAATCTAACTTTTCGTTTGGTCAAGAGTTATTTGGAAAAATTATAATTTAATGAAACCTGTAACATCAAACCCTTATCTTGATTTTATAATATTAAAAATTAAAAATTAAAGATT